>JAJPUD010012297.1:29140-50041 GCA_023553655.1 Myrmecobius fasciatus
TCCTTCCTTCCTTCCTTCCTTCCTTCTTTCCTTCCTTCCTTCCTTCCTTCCTTCCTTCCTTCCTTCCTTCCTTCTTTCCTTCCTTCCTTCTTTTTCCTTTTTCCTCTATCCACACAGGGTATCATACCCTTATCTACAGATGTACTTAAATTTTTAAAATTTAATTTAATTTTAATTTTTAATTGTTGAACTTTCCTGGTTCAACTTGGAGTTTACTGGTGAGATTTCTTTCTCAAGGATCATGCCCAAACCACTCTGATTCTCATTGACTAGGCAACAATAGGTCCCAAGCCAAGCCCCATTTAGTGTGGTACTAATTAAGACTGTACCTATGCGGGGCAACTAGGTGGTGCAGTGGATAGAGCACCAGCACTGAAGTCAGGAGAACATGAATTCAAATGTGATCTCAAAAATACTTCCTAGGGGTGTGACCCTGAGTAAGTCACAACCCCGATTGCCTCAGCAGAAAAAAAAAAGACTATCTATGCTAGACTATTGAATCAGGATGCAGCTGAGTTTTATTTTTTACAATTTTGAATTCCAAATTTTCTTTCTCCTTTCCTCCTCACCCTGAGATAATAAGCAATTTGACACAGATTATACATGTGCAATCATGTAAAACATATTAGCCATGTGAAAGAAGACACAAACCAAAAAATAAATGCATAAAAATAAAGTAACAAATACTATGTTTCAATCTACATTCAGACTCCCCCAGTTCTTTCTCTGGAAATGGATAGCATTTTTCACCTTGAGTCCTTTGGATCTTGTCTTGGATCATTGTATTTTTGAGGATAGTTAAGTCATTCACACTTGATCATCAAATAACATTGCTGTTATTGTGTACAACATTTTTCTGGTTTTGCCCACTTCAGTTTGCCCCAGTTTGTGTAATTCTTTCCGGTTTTCCTGAAATCATTCAGCTCATGATTTCTTATAGTATAATAGCTTTCCATTATAATCATATACCAGAATTTTTTCAGTCATTCCCCAATTGATGGACATCCTCTCAATTTCCAATTCTTTGAAATTGGAACTGATATCAATATTTTTGTGTAAATAGGTCATCCTCTCCCTTTTTTGAAATCTATTTATGATATAGAGCTAGTAATGGTATTGCTAGATCAAAAGGTATGCCTAGTTGTATATGTCTTTGAGTATGATTCCCAAATTGCTCTACATAATTACAATTATTCAGGTCACAATTAGATCAGGTCACAATTTCACCAACAATACATTAGTATCCCAATTTTTCCATATCCATTTGAAGTTTTCTTGACAAAGATATTGGAGTGGTTTGCCATTTCCTTCTCCAGCTCATTTTACAGATGAAGAACACTGAGGGAATCAGGGTTAAGTGACCTGTCCAAGATTACACAGTTAGTAAATATTTGAGACTAGATTTGAATTCAGGTCTTCCTGCCTTTAGGCCCAGCTCTTTATCTACTGAGCCACCTAGCTATCCACATAAATACATATATGATGCTCACATCGGTTAAGTTGTTTCCTGGACATTTACAGATATACCTCAGAAATATTGCAGGTTTGGTTCCAGAACTTAATATATACTCATTTTCTTTCAAGATCACCATTTGACAGCTCTAAATTCCAAGGCATTTTTTTTAAAAACTTAGAGCCTAAAGAATTCCATATCTATTGCTCTTAGACTTCTCTTTGGGGAGAATGAGGATAAATTTAATCTTTCATCCATATGGTTTGGTTGGTTGTTGTCCTTCATACATGAAGAGAATCAAAATGACATCACTGTGTTGGGGTTAAGTATAGTGTGACTGAGCTTGGACCAATACATGCTTGGAAGTCTCTACTATGGTGGACAGAAATAATCCACATGAACATTTGAGATAGAGATATCCCTACATTTGTGTTCACATGTTTCTTTTGAGTTTCTGCAGTTCTGCTTTGTTCACAGAACACAGCACCTTATTTGATGCAGGTATGCTGTGCTGGATGGTCTTGTGCCAAGTGTCTTCCTGTCTCACAATACCAAATTTAGGAATATCCTTAAATCACTTTGTCTAACAGCCCTGTGAGTGCTTGCATTATGAGAATTCTCCATAAAATAATCCTTTAGGCAAAAGTATGTTTTGCATTTGAACGATGTGGCCAGCCCATCAGAATTGCATTCTTTGTCATGGAGTTTGAATGCTAGGCAATTCAGCTTGAAAAAGGCCCTCTTGCCAGGCAATCTTCAGAATTTCCCTAAGATAAATGAAAACAATTCAGTTACCTGGCATGGGACTAGTACATTATCCAGTTTCCAGAGGCATACAACAATGAAGTTGGTACAGTGACTCTGTAGACTTTCTGTCTGGTAGTCACATAAAATGTCAACTTTTGGTTTTAGTTAGATCATTTTGATCAAATGAGGAAGGAAAAAATAAATTGTTTTATTTTCTAGTGTTTTTTTAAATAGAAATATATGTTGTATTTACTTATTTGGTTAAAGGAGAAATTCTATGAGGGCAGTTTTTACTTGGTAGTGATAGAAATAAAAAAAGAAAAGAATAAAACATTAAAATATAAAAGTAACACTTCTTCAAAATTCAAAAGGAATAAAAATAGTTTAGTTGTGCCACTACATTGTTTAATTTAACACATATTTTTTCTTTTTTTTTACTTAATAGTGTTTTATTTTTTCCAATGACATGTAAAGATAATTTTCAACATTCATCTTTGTAAGATTTTGAGCTCCAAATTTTTCTTCCTTTCTCTTCCCCCCTTCTAAGACAAAAAGCTATTTGATATAGGCTATACATGTATAATCATATTAAACATATTTCCATATTAGTCATGATGTGAAAGAAGACTCAGAACAAAAGGAAAAAACCACAAGAAAGAAAAATAATAGTGAAAATAGTATGCTTTGATCTGTATTCAGATTCCATAGTTCTTTTTCTGGATGTGAAAAACATTTCCATCATGAGTCCTTGGAATTAAAAAAAAATGAATCCTTGGAATTGTCTTGGATTATTGCATTTCTGAGTAGAGCTAAGTTTTTCATAGTTGATCACTGAACAATACTCCTAGTACTGTATACAATGTTTACCCTTTTCATTTTTGATACTAGATATTTGGTTTTCTTCTTTGATTTTTTTCTAATCAAATTAACCAAAGACTTATCTATTCTATTGCTTTTTCATAAATCTTAGTTTTATTTATTCATTTTTATTCATTATTTATTCATTTACTAGTGCTATGGGAAGCATTGGGCTTGCTAAGGCAAAGTCAGAATCCCTCTGAGAGGTGGAGACCTCTCAGATTGAGGAAGAAGGAGCTGTATTCCAGGTCAAATGAAAGCAGAAGACTTAGTCATAGAAATGAGGAAGCAAAATTGGGTACAGAAAACCAGGGAATAGAAACTCATCAATTACCAAGGCCCAAATGGAGCTAGAACTATACAAGTCAGAGAAACTGGCAGCAGTGTAGGTTAACTAGTTGAAGATGACAGAGGTCTTGGGTTCCAACGCGATTTGGGACTTTGCATTGACTGGGTCTGAGTTACAGGTGAAACTTCGCCATGGTCTTGGAATGAAAGCAATCCTCATTAAAAATGGCTCCATTCTCATGAATTTCTTTAGCATAGCCATTGGGTGTCTAGGGATTTAGACATCTGGGTATCCTATTGAGCAAAAGAGGAAGAAAGACATAGGGAAATAGGGATTTATCCCCCAGTTCCATTGGAGAGTTAGAATGCTGTTTTCTTTGCCTTAGTTTTTTAGTGAAAAAGAAATCTTTTTTTTTTAAATTAATAGATAAGTTTTCTTAACTTTTGATTTTATAAATCTCTCCTTTAATTTTCAGAATTTCTAATTTGGTATTGTAATGGGATTTTAAAATTTGTCCTTTTTGTTGATCTCTTTCTCTATTTTATTTATGTAAGCATTTAGAAATATAAAATTTTTGCTAAGGAGTGCTTTGGCTTCATCCTTTAAGTTTTGGTATGCCATCTCTTTATTGTTCTTTTTGATGAAATTATTGTTTCCTCATTTTATTGTTTAACCCACCCATTCTTTAGGATTAAATTATTTAGCTTCCAATTAGTTTTTAGTTTATCTTTCCATGGCTCTTGATTATATGTTATTTTTATTGCATTATGATCTGAAAAGTAAGCATTTAATATTTCTGTCTTTCTGCATTTGTTTGTGAAGTTTTTAATGCAGTAATATATGGTCAATTTTTGTGTAGGTTCCATGTAATGCTGAAAAAAAGCTTTATTCCTTTCTATCTCCATTCAAGTTTCTCCAAAGATCCATTGTTTCTAACTTTTCTAAAATTCCATTAACCTTCTTAACTTTTTTTCTTGCTTACTTTGCAGTTAGATTTGTCTAGTTCTGAGAGAAATAGGTTAAAGTCCCCCATTACTGCAGTTTTGCTGTCTATTTTCTCCTGTAATTCACTTAACTTCTCTAAGAATTGGGATTCAACATCACTTGGTGCATATGTGTTAGTATTGATATTTCTTCATTGTCTATGGTACTTTTTTAAAAAGCAAAATGTAGTTTGCTTCCTTATCTCTTTTAATTAGGTCAGTTTTTGCTTTTGCTTTGTCTGAGATCAGAGTTGCTACTCCTGCTTTTGTTTAACTTAAGCTGAATCATAATGCATTCTGCTTCTGTCTTTTACCTTTATTCTGTGTGTATCCCTCCATTCCAAATGTATTCCTTATAAACAATATATTGGAGGATTTTGGTTTTTAATTCACTCTGCTATGTGCTTCCATTTTATGGGAGAGTTCATCCCATTCACATTTACAGTTATGATTACTCTGTATTTCCCTCCATCCTATTCTCATTTTGTTTTTGCTTCTCTCTTTTGTTTCACCATGTCCCTTCTCACCAGTATTTTATTTCTGACTACAACCTCCTTCAATCTGCCCTCCCTTCTACCAGTCTCCCACTCCCCCACTTTTCTTTCCCCTTTCCCCTCTTACTTCCTTCTACAAAAAGATAAATTTGTATAGCTAACTGAATGTATATGTTATTCCCACTGAGCCAAATCCAATTAAATTTAGGTTCATGCAACACTCCCTCCCTCCTTTCTTTCCATCTATGTAATAGGTCTTTTGTACCTCTTCATATAATGTAATTTACTTAACTCTGACTTCCTTTTTTCCTTTTCTCCCAGTAAAATTTCTTTTTCCCCCTTAATTTTTTTTAACTAACATCACATCAAAGTCATTTTATAAACACATTCTAATAGATACACAGTCCTTAAGAGTTACAAATATCATCATCCTGTGTGGGGTTATAAAAGTTTTATCTTATTGAATAATATTTCTTTTTCTTTTGTGTTTACCTTTTTATGTTTCTCTTGAGTATTGTATTTGAAAACTGAATTTTCTGATCAGTTTTTTTTTCAATCAGGAAAGTTTGAAAGTTCTTTATTTTATTTAGTAGCCATCTTTTCCCCTGAAAGATTATGCTCAAATTTTCTGAGTAGTTGATTCTTGCTTGTAATCCAAACTTCTTTGTCTTCTGGAATACCATATTCCAGACACTCTGATCCTTTAATATAGAAGCAGTTAAGTCCTCTTTAATTCTGAATGCAACTCCTTAATATTTGACTTATTACTTTCTGGAATTTGGTTACAATATTTCTTGGAGTTTTCATTTTTGGATCTCTTTCAGGAGGTGATTGGTACATTCTTTTAATGATGATTTTGCCCTCTGGTTCCAGAATATCAGGGAAATTTTCCTTAATAAGTTTTGTAAAGATGTTGTCTAGGCTGTTTTTTTTATCATGATAGTGACCAATAATACAATAATTCTTAAATTATCTCTCCTGAATATATTTTCTAGGTCAACCATTTTTCCAGTAAGATATTTTGCATTATCTTCTATTTTTCCATTCTTTTGATTTTGTTTGACTAATTCTTGATGTCTCAGAGTCATTACTTTCCACTTGCCCAATTCTTAATTATTAAGGAGTTATTTTCTTCAGTTAGCTTTTATACTTCCTTTTTCATTTTGTCAATTCTATTTTTAAGGAATTGTTTTCTTCAGTTAATTTTTGCTCTTCCTTTTCCAAACTGTTGACTTTTTTTTTTCATAATTCTCTTGCATAACTCTCATTTTTCCCCAAATTTTTCTTCTACCTCTCTAACTTGATTTTTAAAATCCTTTTTGAGCTCTTCCAAGAGAACCTTAAGGCCTTTTGGCCTTAAGACCAATTTACATTCCTCTTTGAGTTTTCATATGTAGGTATTTTGACAGTGTTAATCTCTTCTAAGTTTGTGCTTTGATCTTCCCCATCACCATAGTAACTTTTAATGGTCAAAGTTCTTTTATGTTTCTGACTAATTTTTTAAGACTATTTAGTGACTTTTCAAGATGAACTTTGCCCAATAAGATCAGGGGTGAAACAAGGTTGCCCACTACCACCATTACTGTTCAATATTGTATTAGGAATGCTAGCCTTGGCAATAAGACAAGAAAAAGAGATTAAAGGAATTAGAGTAGGTCATGAGGAAACCAAATTATCACTCTTTGCAGATTATATGATGGTCTACTTAGAGAAGCCTAGAGAATCAACTAAAAAACTATTAGAATGAATCCACAACTTTAGCAAAGTTGCAGGATACAAAATAAATCCACATAAATCATCAGCATTTTGATACATCACCAACAAAATGCAACAGCAAGAGATAAAAAGAGAAATTCCATTCCAAATAACTATCGATAGTATAAAATATTTGGGAATATATCTGCCAAGGGAAAGTCAGGATCTATACGAGCAAAACTACAAAACACTCCCCACACAAATAAAGTCAGATCTAAACAATTGGAAAAACATCAAATGCTCTTGGATAGGTCAAGCAAATATAATAAAGATGGAAATACTACCTAAACTAATCTATCTATTTAGTGCTATACCAATCAAACTCCCAAGAGATTATTTAACTGACCTAGAAAAAATAACAACAAAATTCATCTGGAAAAACAAAAGGTCAAGAATTTCAAGGGAATTAATGAAAAAAAATGCAAATGAGGGTGGCCTAGCTGCACCAGATCTAAAACTATATTATAAAGCAGTGGTCACCAAAACCATTTGGTACTGGATAAGAAATAGAGTAGTGGATGAGTGGAATAGGTTAGGTTCACAGGACAAAATACTCAATGACAATTGTAATCTAGTGTTTGATAAACCCAAAGACCCCAGTTTTGGAGATAAAAAGTCACTATTTGACAAAAACTGCTGGGATAATTGGAAACTAGTATGGAAGAAATTAGGCATTGACCCACAAATAACACCATATACCAAGATAAGGTCAAAATGGATTCATGATCTAGGCATAAAGAATGATATTATAAACAAATTAGAACAATGATGGATGGTTTACCTCTCAGACCTGTGGAGGGGGAAGGAATTTGTGACCAAAGAAGAACTAGAGGTCATCATTAATCACAAAATAGATAAGTTTGACTATATCAAGTTAAAAAGTTTTTGTACAAACAAAATGAATGCAGACAAGATTAGAAGGGTAGCAGTAAACTGGGAAAATATTTTTACATCCAAAGGTTCTGATAAAGGCCTCATTTCTAAAATACATCGAGAATTGACTCAAATATATAAGAATTCAAGCCATTCTCCAATGGATAAATGGTCAAAAGATATGAACAGACAATTTTCAGACGAAGAAATTGAAACTATTTCTGGTCACATGAAAAGGTGCTCCAAGTCACTATTGATCAGAGAAATGCAAATTAAGACAACTCTGAGATACCACTACATACCTGTCAGATTGGCTAAAATGACAGGAAATGATAATGATAGCTGTTGGAGGGGATGTGGGGAAACTGGGACACTGATACATTGTTGGTGGAACTGTGAACGGATCCAACCATTCTGGAGAGCAATTTGGAGCTATGCTCAAAAAGTTATCAAACAGTGCATACCCTTTGACCGAGCAGTGTTTCTACTGGGCCTATATCCCAAAGAGATTTTAAAGGAGGGAAAGGGCCCCACATGTGCAAAAATGTTTGTGGCAGCCCTTTTTGTAGTGGCAAGAAACTGGAAATTGAAAAGATGCCCATCAATTGGAGAATGGCTGAATAAATTATGGTATATGAATGTTATGGAATATTATTGTTCTGTAAGAAATGACCAACAGGAGGATTTCAGAGAGGCCTGGAGAGACTTGCATGAACTGATGCTGAGTGAAATCAGCAGAACCAGGAGAACATTATACGCAGCAACAAGACTATACGATGATCAATTTTGATGGACATGGTTCTCTTCAACAATGATGTGATTCAAACCAGTTGTTCAGCGATGAAGATAGTCATATACATCCAGAGAGAGGCCTGTGGGAACTGAGAGTGAACCACCACACAGCATTTTAACGCTTTCTGTGAATATTTCCATGCATTTTATTTTCCTTCTTAGGTTGTTTTCTTCTCTTTCTAGATCTGATGTTTCTTGTGCAGTAAGATAACTGTATAGATATGTATATATGTATTGTATTTGTCATATAATTTATCCTATTTAGCATGTATTAGATTACCTGTCATCTAGGGGTGGGGTTGGGGGGAAGAGGAGAAAAGCTTGGGGAAAAAAAAGTTTTTGCAAAGGTCAATGTTGAAAGGTCACTCATATGTTTTGTAAATAACAAGCTTTATATAAAAAAAAATTTAAAAAAAGATGAACTCTGCTCCTGGGGCATAGGGGGCACTGTCCTAAGATCTTATACTGGGCCATACAAATCATTATATGATTTATAAGACAAATCAGAGGATTTCTGTCCTGAAGAGTTAGGTGCTTGTGGCTTGCTCATTGAGCTGAGGTGATTCAGCCTAGTCATGTCTGTTGTGCTAGAATTCTGGGGCTCACAATTTGATTTCTGCACTGAAGCTGAAAGCTTTGCAGCTGGATTGCTGTGCCATTGGCTTGCTGATCCAGGATTGAGGGGCTTCAGTTACTGATCTGTGCTGGGGCTAAGAGTCTCCTGCTGGCTTGTTCAGATATCATCTGTACTGGATTGTGCTTCCCTTTTACTCAAGTGAGGCAAAACTTTTCTGCAGTTCTTCTGAGTGATTTTAAGAAAATTGTTTCACTCTGTCTTTTTATGGGTTCTGTCACTACAGAATCCATTAAGAACCTTGATTTAAGGAGGGAATCTGGGGATAGCTCAGGCAACTTCTTGCCTTCTCTTTGCCATCTTGGCTCTGCCCCCTATACATTTTTTCTAAAAAGCAAAACAAACAAGCAAACAAATAAAAACTACCTAACATAAAACATACACAATCCTCTTTCTTATCTTCTTTTTGTGTTGAAATATTTGTTTGTTGTTGCTTATTAGGTTCATAACAAAAATGAAAACTTTTTAAAAGATGCATTTTCTAAACTTTTCTTTGATGACAAGTTTTATTTACAAAATTAGCCCACAGTTATATACCATCAGTCTCAAATTGTTTCTTATGCACAAATTTGTCTTATTTAATTAGCGGGACAGAGAAGACAGGGATCATAGTTTATGCTTCTTGTTTCCCCCACCAAATCCAGCAAAAAAATGAACACATAGAAAATATCAGATTAATACTTATCATAAGGTAAGAAATGGCTATTTCCATATGGAAAAAATGCCATGGGGGAATCCCCATCTGGATAGTTGCTTGCAGGAAAAGTGGCTTCCCTTTTGGAGCTGTAGCTAGCTCTTCCTCACATTGTTGAGAGGAGGGTAGGAAACATTGCTCAGCACAAATAATGATATGATATTTCAACTTGGTAATTTGTCTACAACAAGATATAGCACCTACCCTACCATTTTAAGATCATCCCAGTGTCCATAGTCTATTTTCATCTTATAAGTATTTTGGTTTGTTTGTTTTTTGGTGAGGCAATTGGAGTCAAGTGACTTACCCAGAGTCACACAGATAAGAAGTATTAATTGTCTGAGACCAAATTTGAATTCAGGTCCTGTGCTCTACCCACTGTGCCATCTAGCTGCTTCATTATAAGTAATTTTTTCATTGTATGGTTTGGGTTCTAACATGAATCTGAAGTCAAATTAATCATGAATATGTGTATAAGTTATAATATGAAGGAATCCCAGTTTTAGTAGTTTTGTGAGTTCATTTTTAACTATGCATAAAATAGAAATAGTTGCATTAGTCCTATGAGCTGGCAAGCATGCACTTCATAACATATCTCAATATTAGAAGTGTAGTTTCATACACTTCTTAAATGTATAGTTGGAAAAGTTAGAATGGCAGGTGAAGTCCTTGTTGGAATGTGCTTCTATTAGAGAAATCTTCTTAACTCAGTCCCCTAAACAATTGGGCATTTACATACACCTCGAGGATAAATGGTTACATATTCTGTAATTTCTCTTGTTTTCTTCTTTTTAATATAATGTTCCTCTGTAAAACTGGGAAGTATATACTGCTATGCAGAGAGTTCTTCTCAGTAAACTGGAACATATTATGTCTACCTTGTCTCAGGATTCCTGGGTGGTGGGGGCTAGTGAACAAAAGAGTGAAAAAATCCCCAAGGCATTCCCTGAGTCTTTTTGTCAGGAGAGTCTCAGACCCAGAGGGTCTAGATGGAATATTGGGAGCCAGTATAATTTTCTCATATGCCGAGACTCAGGGCCAGAAAGGACTGACTACTGGCACAACATAGGCCAAAGCCATCACTTATTCTACCAGTATTTTAGCAGATGTTTCAAGCAGAATTCCAACTACTTAAGAAAACTAAAGAGCAATGTTTCATTTAAGTTGATGAATGACTGAAGGGTCTCTAATGAGAGACAGTGTGGTATAATGTATAATTCAGGATTTGCAATATGGAAGATTTGGCTTCAAGTAATCTTGGATTACTAGCTATGTAATACTGGGTAACTCATTTAACTTCTCATGGCCTCAGGTTTAGAACCTGGATTTGATGACCTCTAAGATCTTCCAGTTCTAAATCTATAAACATACTATTATTCAAAATTTATGTATATCTATGACTTAAGTGGGAAATTTTGGGTTAAGACAATTGTCTGGTACAGATAACATCAGAACAGAAATCTATGGAACTTTCTTGGCATGAAATTCTTATTTCTTGTGATTGCTGGTTGAAACCCCATATTCAAAGTATTCATTTGGTAGATAAGAAGGAAAGGGAAAAAGGGAAAATGTGGGAATCAGGGGAAATCATTGTGGAGGAAGTTTCCTGAAATGTGGTTTCTTATAAAATTAGAAAGTGCATTAAAAATTATTTGCTTTGTTCTCTCACCCAATATAGGAATCCCTTTCCCTCATCCTTGATATGTGGTTTTTTACATATCTATTCCCTGAAATAAATAGTCCAAAGTAAAAAGTAAAGTTAAATTTGACTTATTAAATGCTGCTTTCTCTGAGACTTGATCAAGACAGATTACACATAGCACTCCAATTTAATGCGACCCAATTACTAATTGGAAGAGATTAATCTTGTCATCAAAATGAGGGTAGAATATGTTTGAAAGTATTTTGAAGAACAGAGTTAAAATAAAACCTATAAATTTTACAGTCTATAATACTTGTTAGAAAACCAAGGAGCCTAGAAACTATAAAATTCACAATGCTGTCTTTTAAGTTTTAGAGAGGTTACATTTGAAATTTAAAATGAAAGATATTTATAATCAACCAAAAAGTATTTTTTGAGAGCTCACTTGACATGTAACCCTAAGCTAATGAGGCTAAGGTTGGGAGTTCAGTCTTAGGATTGGGCCAGTTAGCTTTATTCTTTGCCAAAGCTAAAGATTACACAGCTAATTAACCTCATTAGATTTTCTCATAAATTTGTGTTAGATTCAAGAGTGAGAATGGCTTAGTGCAAACACATCACCACTACTGGGAAAATAATTGAAATTGCAAATCCTGCTGATTGTGGTAGTATTCACAACAAGAGGGTCAGCATCAAAATATTAACAACCACCTTTAAAACAATTTGGAAGACAGAAATATTAGTGGAGCCATAGTCAATTGTTTTTGAAGACCAGAGAATAAAAGTTCAAGGAAGAACAGCAATGTAAGCCCTTTCAATTCCATTTTGAACAGACAATATATGCCAGAATCCCTAAAATAGAGTGTGATTAGTTTATTATTCTCTCTTTTTTTTTGACCTGCATTAATTCTGATTTCTATTTAATTAAGAATGATTAAATTTTATCTGCTGAGATGGAAATATTGTGATAAATACTGGCTTGTGGCCAAATTAATCTCTAAAGCCTAGGGCTTATGGCCATTGTCTTGTATAGCGATTTGAATGGCAATAGGTTTTTATCAGTATTTCTAAAGGCACTCATTTAATTATGTGTTGTAAGAATTTTCAAAACCCAAAAGAATACCATCAATCCATATTCATTTCTTGAATTAATTCAACTTTAACATATGAAAATATTATTTAAAGAACACACTTGCTTATTTTATTTTTGCATGCATTCAGGGTTCATTCTCAGTCTCATTTATGTTCCCTTAAACATTTATGTGAAATTGTACCCCAAAAATGCAAAGCTGTATGGCTTTCAAATGAATTAAATAATTCTGGTGCCTTAGACCATGGAAATATTTCAAGTAACTTTTCAGTTCTTTAAATAAGAAGTACCTACTCTAGGTAGATCAAACTAAATCCCTGGCCTCCTGTGGAAGTTTATGCAGATAATAGCTTTCTTTCTTCCTACATATTCAGAAACCTCAGAAGTAAAAAAAAAAGTAAGTGTTGGGGTACCCGCTATATGGCAGCTTCATGTAAGAAATTATCATACCAGAGACTTCAGTGACCCAGATCTCTTTACCACAGGGGATACTGAAATTTCTTCAAAAACAGATAAAATCTGTGGAAAGACATCTGCATAAATAGCTTTGCTTCAATATCAGACCTTTGTATTGTTCTCTTTGATTTTGCTTTTCCCATGCATTTGCATTCATTCATTCATTCAATAACCATTTATTAAACACTCATTTTGTCTAAGATTCTGTGCTGGGCACTGGGAAAATAAACAAAAGAAAGCAGAAGAATTTAGGAGGTAATCCATGTCATCATGGAGCTCACAATATAGTGTTATATATGCTGAGTCCATATAAGCAACTGGTTCAGACATCAGGGATTAATTACTTTAATAGTTCAGCCACAACCTATTAGTTCAAGTTTTGCCTATACTTGCATTCTTCCACTGATCCATCTTTATGGGTGCTTCTTCCACTGGGACAAATCCTGATTTCCCCATTATTTTCCAATCAAGTTCAATTCCCTTCTTCCTCCTTTTCTATGTACTGAAGAGAAAAGCTACTCAATTCAACAAAGGCCTTCTTTTAGTCTTTTGTAAACTTGGGAAACAGAAACTCACCCACATATCCACAGACAACCACACACCTACACATTCACCACCCACTCACGCACACACTTTTCAATACTCAATCTATATTATGGCCCCAAAATAGTTTGAAAGAAATGAAGAAGATTAATCAAATAATAACATTATTATTATTAATTATTATTAAAGACATTAGGAAGAAAAATAAAGCAATAATCTTTATATATTTTCTTTTTTATTATAACAATAGATCAATTCATATACTATAATGAAGCTTATAATTAGCTTTCTTTACAACAACTTTGTAATATAGTAGCATAAGAAATATAATCCCAGTTTTAAAAAGGAGGAAACCTAGAGAAGTTAAGTAACTTGATAAACATCACACAATTAGCATGGATCAATTGCTGCCATGCAGGAGCATAGACTCTTCTTCATTGTTTTATATGCTCTTCAGGCACCTAAATATTCGATTTCATTAGTCACCAAATAAGCATTTTTTGAAGTTAGATTCTGATATTTGATAACTAATTAACCAATGCTTAGATTCTATTGATAGGTATGCGTATGTAAACCTTTCTAAAGTAATTCTTTGGGAATAAGACTGATATGAAAATAATATCAAATATGTTCTTTAATAAAAAGTTCTTAACCTTAAGATCAAAATATGTAAAAAGATTCAATCCCCAAAGAAGAGTTGATATACATGGGCATTAAAATGGTGCTTTTGGCAAAAATTTTGAATGACCTTATGTAGATATTTTAAGTTTTAAAAAGTCAATTAAAACATTTATCTAATTGTATGAAGTGGCTTATTTGAAAGGATTGGCCAATTCCATCAAAGAAGTGAACCAGATATATACAAAAAAGGGGTTTTCTGCTGAAAATCATTTTTGTTAAACTTGTTTTTTATAACCACTTTTTATTTTTCCTAGAAATACACATCAAAATTTTCCTTCCTTGCTATTTCAATATACACCATCTTCCTTACTACTCACTATATGTATATATTTAATAACTACAATCAGATACAAAAAAAATTCTTGCTCTTTGAATGCTTTTGTTACTATATCTGGAATAAGGGTAGAGGGAAAGCAGGAGTATATCACATGTTTGAAATGCCTAAATGTTGAATTCTAGACCTGGGTTCAAATATGTCATTTTAATGAAGGGATATAAATTATTCAACTGGTTCACATCTATCTTCTCTTATGAACAGAATTTAAAAGTTGTGAAAGTGAAGGACATCACCCATAAAATCCTTTAATTTTTCACTCTGACATTGTTGCAAAATGCAATGAGGGAGGCCATTTCTACAAAAACAAAATCACAATTGTTATAGGCAGAGGTGGGAGTGGGAGGAAGAAATCATGGTATTAAAGAACAAAATTATCCATTTTACATCAGATTATGATGTGACTGAAAAAATGGGAGATTTGGAAGAATGATTTGTTTCCTGAATAAACAATGAATGAAACACTGGCATCCAAAGAGCTGAGTTCAGATTCTGGACTCAGCATCAACTAGCTGTTTGACCTTGAGCAATCAAGTTCCTTGATTCCTTGAGATTCAATTTTTTTTTCCTCTACAAAATATTGACAATAAAACATTATAAATCTACAGTGTTATTTTGGTTATCAAATAAGATTACCCAATATGTAAAGCACTTTGGGATTATACTATGCTACATAATGGAAACATAAGCTGAGAGCTATTATTATTATTATTATAAATTAGCTTTACTTTCCTCTGTAATTAACAGATAATGGTACATATCTTAACTACCTCATAGGGCTGCTGTGAGGCTGAAATGAAAAAAGGTATAAAAAAGTACTTTATAAATCTTAAAGTATTTAATAAATGTATACTAAAATTATTACTGCTATTATTCTCTTATTCTCATCTTATACTTACTGGAGTTTAGATACCAATTATCTTGAAACAAGAAGCTATTTTTCTCCTTTTCCTTTACCTCTTTCTTTCCCTCTTCCTCTACTATTAATGCTAATCATATTTTAAAAAAAAACATTGTTTTCTTTATTTAAAGTGGACTATCTTTAGTTACATTAGGAAATTTCAGAATATTTTCAGTTACAAACTAGTCAATAAACAAGTGAAAAAGGCAATCAGTCATTTGATCTGTCAATTTTTAAAAAGTTTGATTTTATAAAAAGCAAATTAACCAAAATAAAATGAAATATCACTCAAAATGATGTGATGGAATGAAACTACTTTCCAACTCAAGCCAGACAAAAAAAAACTTCAAGAAAGGCCAGTTTCACTGGGATGAAAAGGGTGTTCAGCCCAGGTCAGATAAACTCTGGGAAAGCTGGTGAGAGGGTCTTCACCACAGCAAATCAGCAACTAAGACCTGGTTCAGTAGAAGAGCAAAGTGGGGCAGCTTCCAGTTGCAGCTCAGAAAGCAAATTCTGGAAAATCAGGTGATTTCCTGAAAAGAGCAGGCAAAGCGACCTCCTGAAAACAAAAGGGACCCCTGTGCTCAAAACAAGTTTCAGAGCTGCACAGGAAACTTCATCAGCACCTCCTTTACCCCGGGAATAGTGCTCAAATGTAAGAATTAAAAAAAAAAAAGAGGAAATAAAAAAAAAAAGAAAGAAAGAAAATGAGCATGAAACAGAAAAGAACCTTGACCAAAGAAAGCTGCTCTAGTGACAGGACAGACCAAAACACAAATTCAGACAAGGACAGAATGTCCACAGAATAAAGCACAAAGAGTGATATAAATTGGTCTCAAGCCAAAATGACCTTCTAGGAATGCTCATAAAAGACTTTAAAAGGCAAATAAGAGAGGTAGAATTAAAAATGAGAAAGGAAATGAGAGGTATGTATGAGAGTCAACAACTTGGAAAAGAAAAAAAATTGTCTGAAGAAAACAACTTCTTAAAAAGTAGAAATAACCAAATGGAAAAAGAGCTACAAAAGCTAACAGAAGAAAATCACACATTAAAAACTGGAACAGGGCAAATGGAAGCTAATAAATCCGTAAGACAGCAAGAATCAATTAAACAAATTAAAAAGAATGAAAAAATGTAAGAAAATGTGAAATACTTCATTGGAAAAATAGCTGACCTGGAAAATATATCCAGAAAAAAACAATTTAAAAATTATTGGCCTACCTGAAGGCAATGACCAAAAAAAAGCCTGGATAGCATTCTTCAAGCTATCATTAAGGAAAACTGCCCCAATATTCTAGAAACAGAGAGGGAAATACTCATTGAAAGAATCTATTAATCATCTTTGGAGAGATCTCACAAGGAAAACCCCAAAGGAACATTGTTGCAAACTTCCAGAACTACAATCTCAAGAAAAAAATACTGCAAGATGCCAGACAATTCAAATTGTCAGGATTACCCAGGATCTGAAAGCTAAAGGATCAGAGCACCTGGAATACCATATTCCAGATGACAAAGGACCTAGAGCTATAATCAAGAATTAACTACCCAGCGAGACTCAGCATCATCTTATAGGGGAGGCAATGGAGCCTCAGTGAATTCAGATATTTTCAATCATTTCTATTGAAAAAACCAAAACTAAAGAGAACATTTAATTTACAAACACAAGACTCGAGAGAAGCATAGAAGGGTAAACAGAGGGAAAATATATATTATTTGAAAGTTAAACTGTTTACATTCCTAGATGGGAAAATGATATCTTTAACTTTTGAGAACTATATCTGTCACTGGGGCAGACAGAGCGGGGCATCACATGGACTGAGGGTGTTGGTTTGAATGGACTCTGATGTGATGACAGCAAAGACAAAAGACATTAAGAGGTGGAAAAAAGTTTATATTGGAAAAAGAGGAAAGTGGAGGTTTAATGGGACAAGAAGTTCACACAAAGAGTTGCAAAAGACCTATTACGTTAGAGGGGAAAAAAGGGAGGGGAATGAGCATTGTCTGAAGCTTGATCTCATCAGTTTTGGCTCTAAGAGGAAATAACAATCATTCAGTTGGGTATAGAAATTTATCTAACCTTATAAAGAAGTAAGAGGAGCAAGAGGAAAGAAAAGGGAGGGATAGAATAGAAGGGAGGGCAGAAATACTAGAGAAAAAGGTAAGAGAAGAGGGAAAGGGATGATAGAAGATAAAGCAGTGGGTGGGGTGGGTAAAAAAAACCACAGGACTAAAGACAGGGTGGAAAGAGAACAAAAGTATATGCAGGGAAGAAAATAGGATAGAGGGAAATACTGTAGTAATCATAACTGTGGTTGTAAATGGGATGAACTCTCCCATAAAACTGAAGCAAATAGCAGAGTGGATTAAAAAAACAGAATCCTATAATATGTTGTTTTCAAGAAACACATTTGACACAGAGAAGCACATACAGAGTAGAGGTAAAAAAGGAGGTAAAAAGCAGAATTTATTATGTTTTAACTGAAGTAAAAATAAAAAAAAATCAGTAGTAGCAAAGCAAAACTAAAAATAGTTCTTATTAAAAGAGATAAGGAAGGAAAATAAATCTTGATAAAGGGTACTATAAACAATGAAGTAGTAAAAAATACTAAATGTGTGTACACCAAGTGGTAGAGCAGGCAAATTTCTAGAGATTGTAAGCCAGTTACAGGAAGAAATAGTAAAACTATTCTAGTGGGGGATCTCAACCTTCTCCTCTCAGAATCAGACACCACAAAATAAACAAGAAAGTAACTAGGGAGATAAATAGGATCTTAGAAAATCTAGTTATGATAGATGTTTGGAGAAAATTGAATAAGGATAGAAAAGAATACACTTTTTTTTTCTCAGCAGTGCATGGCACCTACACAAAAATTGACCATGTATTAGGGCATAAAAATCTCACAATCAAATATAGAAATATAGAAATAGTAAATGCTTCCTTTTCAGACCACAAGGCAATAAAAATTATATTCAATAAAAAGCCACAAGGATATAGACTAAAAATCAATTGGACATTAAATGATCTAATTCTAAAGAATGTCAGACAACAATCACAGAAAGAAAACATTATTTCATCCAAGAGAATGACAATAATGAGACAAAATATCAAAACTTATGGGATGCAGTCAAAGCAGTTCTTAGGGGAAATTTTATATCTCTAAATAGTTATATGAATAAAATAGAGAAAGAGGAAATCAATGAATTAGACATGCAAGAACAAAAAGAACAAATTAAAAAACCCCAATTAAATACCAAATTAGAAATTCTGAAATTCAAAGGAGAGATTAATAAAATAGAAACTAAGAAAACCATTGAACTAATAAATAAAACTAAGAGTTGGTTTTACGAAAAAATAGGTAAACATTAGGTTAATTTTATCAGAAAAAGGAAAGAAAACACCCAAATTACCAGCATCAAAAATGAAAAGTGTGAACTTACCACCAAAGGAAAAAAAATTAAAGCAATAATTAGGAGCTATTTTGCTCAATTGTATGATAGTATATCTGACAATCTAACTGAAATGGATGAATATTTACAAAAATATAAATTTTCTAGGTCAACAGAAGAGGAAACAAATTATTTAAATAACCCCATTTTAGGAAGAGAAATTGAACAAGTCATTACAGAACTCCCTTAAAAAAATCTCCAAGGCCAGATGGATTTATAAGTGAATTCTACCAAACATTTAAAGAACAATTGATTTCAATACTATGTAAACTATTTTGAAAAATAGGCAAAGAAAGAGTCCTGCCAAGTTCCTTCTATGATAGAAATATGACACTGATACCTAAACTGGAAGAGCCAAAACAAAAAAAAATTGCAATCCAATCTCCCAAATGAATATTGATGCAAAAATTTTAAATAAAATATTAGTAAAGAGATTACAATAATCTATCAGCGGGATAATACACTATGACCAAGTGGGATTTATATCAGGAATGTAGGACTATTTCAATATCAGGAAAACTATTACCATAATTGACCATATCAATAATAAAAACCAACAGAAATTATACGATAATCTCAATAGCTGCAGAAAAAGCTTTTGACAAAATATAGCACCCATTCCTATTAAAAACACTAAACATCATAAGGATGAAGGGAGTTTTCCTTAAAATAATAAGCACTATCTATCTAAAAACTACAGCAAGCATTATTTGTAATGGAGAAAAGCTAGACATATTTCCATTAAGATCAGAGGTGAAACAAGGATGCCCATTATCACCCCTATTGCATTAGAAATGTTGACTTTAGCAATAAGAAAAGAAAGAAATTAGAATAGGCAATGAGGAAATAAAGTTCTAATTCTTTGCAGATGATATGATGATATACTTAGAGAATCCCAGAAAATCATCCAAAACCTACTGGAAACAATTAACAGCTTTAGCAAAGTTGCAGGTTATAAATTTTTTTATTAAAGCTTTTTATTTGTATAACATATGTATGGGTAGTTCCCCAGCATTGATCTTTACAAAGCTTTCCATTACAAATTTTACCCCCACTCCCCTCCCCTCCCCTAGATGGCAGGAAGACCACTACATGTTAATAATGTTGAAATGCTTGACAAGTTATGCAAGGAAAATCCTATCTTCAAGAAAAAAAGAAAATCAGAGAAAGGCAACACAATGCAAGCAAATGTCAATAGAGATCATGAAAATGTTATGTTGTGGTCCATATTTCATATCCTTCTCTCAGGGTGTATATGGTTTTCTTCAGTGAACAATTGGAACTGGTTTGAGACAATTCTTTGTTGCAGAGAGCCACGTCCATCAGAATTGATCATCATGTAATACTGTTGTTGCTGTGTATGATGATCTCCTGGTTCTGCTCGTTTCACTCAGCATCAGTTCATGCAAGTCCCTCCAGGCCTCTCTGAAATCATCCTGCTGGTCGTTTCTTACAGAACAATAATATTCCATAACATTCATGTACCATAATTTATTCAGCCACTCTCCAATTGATGGGCATCTATTCAGTTTCCAGTTTCTAGCCACTACAAAAAGGGCTGCCACAAACATTTTTGCACATGTGGGTCCCTTTCCCTCCTCTAAGATCTCTTTGGGATATAGGCCCAGTAGAAACACTGCTGGGTCAAAGGGTATGCACAGTTTGACAACTTTTTGAGCATAGCTCCAAATTGCTCTCCAGAATGGTTGGATCTGTTCACAGTTCCACCAACAATGTATTAGTGTCTCAGCCCTCCCACATCCCCTCCAACATTCATCGTTATCTTTTCCTGTCATTTTAGCCAATCTGACATGTGTGTAGTGGTACCTCAGAGTTCTCTTAATTTTCATTTCTCTGATCAATAGTGATTTGGAGCAACTTTTCATATGACTAGAGATAGTTTTAATTTCATCATCTGAAAATTGTTTGTTCATATCCCTTGACCACTTATCTATTGAAGAGTGGCTTGAATCCTTATATATATGAGACAATTCTCTATATATTTTAGAAATGAGGCCTTTATCAGAACCATGAAATGTAAAGATGGTTTCCCAATTTGATGCTTCCCTCCTAATCTTGTCTGCATTTGTTTTATTTGTACAGAAACTTTTTAATTTAATATAATCAAAATTATCCATCTGGTGTTCAATTAGGAGTTCCAGATCTTCTTTGGACATAAATTTATTCCATTTCCACAGGTCTGAGAGGTAAACTACATTACGTTCCTCTAACTTG
>JAJPUD010012298.1:0-44838 GCA_023553655.1 Myrmecobius fasciatus
CCTGATTATAAATCAAGCCTCAAATACTTAACAGCTGAGGAACCCATAGCATATAACTTGATATCTGCCTACCTCAGTTTACTCAACTGTAAAATGAATACAAAAGCATCTATCTCAAGAGTAATGATATAAGACATAATCATGGTCCTTGTGAACTTTAGAGTCTTATTCTGATTCCCAACTCATATTGGTTATCATTATCGAAGGCAGCTTTTTTTAAGGTATTCTACAGAATGGTGATGAGACATAACAGGAAGTACTTTGTATAACTCTTATAAATAATTTTAGTTGAAAAATTTTAAGAAATCACATGATGGTTCATGAAGCAAAGAATATTTTAGAGCATTGTTTTCAAGTGATATTTGACATCAAAATCACATTTGTTTTTAAGCTACTGCTAAAGGTTTTTGTGTGCAACTACAAATTCTAAACCAAGATACTTGTGACTAAGTGTTAAAATCATATTCTATATGTTAAAAAAATCTATAAAGTCTTTTTCTTTACCTTTTGTTATTTAAATTACTATTACTTGGTGTCTGTCAGTCATTCATAGGAGATTTTTATCAACAGTTATACCTTCAAATCACTGGAGCCTCTAATATTTGAGCTATTTGAAGCTTGTGAACAAATTCTGCACTACTGAGTTATACTCTGTTTGATGTATTGTTTAATTTGATATCCCTGTTATCTCTTTCAGTTCTAAAACAGACCCTGTCACAGGAGCTGTGAAAAATACAAAGTACCATCAACTATAGTAAGCATCACAAACTCAGCTTTCCATGCATATTTGAAGTTTTCATGTACTATTTTATGCTGCATCAAATTTCTCTGTTGTCATTTATTTCCTCATTACACTGTTCTATGAAGTAGCTGATAAAATCTTTCACAATTCCTTTAGTTGAGCTGAGATTCACATATGCAATATGCCTTGATCCTTAAAGCCCTTTTCTGAAGCTTTTTATGATTCTTGACTATGTTTGCTCTTTGGCAGTGACTTGCTAGGATTGGTTACCTACCTGGACTGGGTGATGATCATTGTGACTATCTGCTCTTGCATTTCAATGATGTTTGAATCCCCCTTTAGGAGAGTCATGCATACACCTACGTTGCAGGTAACACTACCAAATAGCTCACAAATAAGACAGAGAATGATTAATGCATAATTTGGACCACCAAGTTCCCCATATTTACTGCCTGCTCTTTATTTTGCAGATTGCTGAATATGTGTTTGTGATATTCATGAGCATTGAGCTCAACTTGAAGATTATGGCAGATGGCTTGTTTTTCACTCCAACTGCAGTCATAAGAGACTTTGGTGGAGTAATGGACATATTTATCTATCTTGTAAGTTTTGATGTCTTATCAATGTAGGACTTTACAGCTTTGAAACTTCCTGCATTCCTAGAGAATAGTTTTATTCTTGGAAAGGCTGCCTTCAATAATGATAATAATAACTCACATTTATATAGATAGTATTTTAAGGTTTGTAAGTACTTTACTTAGTACTTACTCAACGTGAAATAGGTAGCACAAGAATTATTATCTATTATATGTAGATAAAGAAAATGACAAGAGAAGTCAAGTACTCTTCCCAAATCTATTCATGATCATGGTATTAGTGATTTAGAGGTGCAGTGATCATCAGTCATTTTAGAGATGAGAAAACCAAGGCCCAGAAAAATCAAGTGATTGACCCTGCTAATAAATAAATAACAGGATTGGATTATTTGCAGAATGAAAACAAAGGTCTTTTGACTTCAAAATCAGTGTTCAGTAGTTTAATCTGTAAGTCATGGGAGAGTCAGTATCAGATTGAGCCCCTAAATTCAATTGATCTAATTTTCTTCAAGTTCTCATCTATCACATATCTCATCTATCACACATATTACAAATATCATCACTCATTAAAGTGATTTCAGATCAAACCTGATTTGATAAATAAGTTTATTCATCATAGCAGAGTGATAGGACTCAGTAATAATGCATCACTTTCAGAAGACATTCCTTATTTTTTCTCTCTTCATGTGTCTTATTCTATTCCTTATTATCTTCTCCTGTTCTCAACACTGTCTTCATTCCCAAATTAAGTTGTGATTCATTCTTATCATGATGTGTTTTCTCTCAGTCCTTTCCAATATTTCCAACCTGATATCATTACCCTCTCTAATCCAGGCTGAAACCCTGTAATTTTTTTAATTTTAATTTTTAAAACTCATTTTTGTCCCATATTCCATTCTTTTCTCCATTCTTTCTCCCATCCTTCAAAAAGGCAAGCAATAAGATACCTAGGATACATGTGAAGTCATTTAAAACCTATTTCCCTTGTTGCCAAAAAACAAAGAGATGAAGAATAAAACATATTCTTTAATCTGCACTAAGAATTTATCAGTTCTCTCTCTGGAGGTAGATAAGCATTTTTCATCATGAGTCCTTTGGAATTGTCATGGGTCTTTGTATTGATCAGAGTAGCTAAATCTTCACAGTTGATCATCCTTATAAAATTGATGTTGCCGTGTACAATGTTCTCCTGACCACAGTATTTTTTACCATATGCTTTTCTATCATCTATCAAATAAGTTTGTTTGCTGTTCTCCATCCAGGATAAACCCCAGAATTTGCTTCCTCTGTTCGTTCTCCTTGCTAATGTGATCACAAAAACAACAAATTTGTCCACTATATATTCATGCTGTCTAGGTGAAACTTAACCCTCTCAGATATATGGCAGTCTTCTTCAGCTTTTGAATCCTTACTCTACTCTCATAATTGTCTAATTGCATTCTTTTTAGAATTCCAAACTTCTGTCTCTCTTCCAGGTCCCAAATCCAATCTTACTTTCCTCATTCTCTGCAAATATTGTTCCTATTTATTTTAATTATTTTAATTTACAGGTGTCAAATGGAATAACTTCCAAATTTTTAAAGAAGTTAAATGAATTACAGAAGGAAATGGACAGTAAAAACCATCCTAGTAGGGGACTTCAACTTTCCCCTCTCAGAACTAAATAAATCTAACCTAAGTCTGACCTTAGATACTTTCTACCTATGTGATCAGGGGTTAGTCAATTAATCACTATCTGCTTCAGTTGCCTTATTTGTAAAAAGAAGTAGAACAGATTGTTGAAATGATAAAGAGAGAGAATATTGATCTCATAGTATCATAATATTTTATAGGATAACAATTCTATGATATAATAATGTATTACATATATTACAATATGATAATGCATACCACAATATAATATATAAAATGAGATAGTATATAAATAATAGGCTTTACAAACCTAAAGTGCTATATAAATGATAGTTATTATAGTTGTTATCACCATCAGCTCCAAGTCCCTTGCAACATCGCATCTATCACTTTTCAAGATCACCAATGATCTTCTTATGGACAAAGGAAATGGCATTTTCTTAGTCCTCACCCTCCTTTCCTAATTGTAGCATTTGGCAGTGCTGAGCAGTCTCCATCATGAAACTGTTTCTTTCCTTGCCTACCCTGTTTCTCATTAATGTAGAGCAAATAGTAACACTGATCTGACTTTTGGCTTTGGGAGTCTTTAAAGTCTTCCTCTACATAATGGTTTCATTATATAATTTAGGTTAACAAATGTGACATAGTGGTGAATTTCCACTAATAAATAAGTCTATCTAAAATTAAGAACTTTCTGCATGAACTGATGCTGAGTGAGATGAGCAGAACCAGGAGATCGTTGTACACGGCAACAACAGTACTATATGGGGATCAGTTCTAAGGGACATGACTCTCTTCAACAATGAAATGCTTCAAACCAATTCCAATTGTTCGGTGAAGAGAGCCATATACACCCAGAGAGAGGGATGTGAAATGTGGACCACAACATAACATTTTCATGTTCTCTATTGATGTTTGCTTGCAATGTATTTCCTTTATCGGATTATTCTTTCTTATAGATACGATTTTTCCTGAACAAAAAAATGATGTGTGGCAATAACTATACATATATTCGATTTAAGTGTTCTAACATAATTATCATGTAGTGGATATCCTGCTATCTAGTAGGGGGGAAAAATCTGTAACAGAAAGCTTTGTAAGGGTTAATGTTTAGGAATTACCCATACATATGTTTTGCAAATGAAAAGTATTAATAATAAAAAAATAAAAATAAAAAAATAAAATAAAATTAAGAACTTTCTTCAGTTTTCAAAAAAATCCCTCTGAATATTGTAGGAATAGAATATATTTCATTATTCTAGATATATTTGAATTTTGTTGAATATTTCAATGAGAAAACGATAGCTTCTCCCAAATTTCAAATAATATTCCTGGGTTATTGTTTCATTTCCTTAGGTGAGTTTGATATTCCTTTGTTGGATGCCTCAAAATGTACCTGCTAAATCTGGAGCTCAATTATTGATGGTGCTTCGGTGCCTGAGACCCCTTCGAATCTTCAAATTGGTACCCCAAATGAGGAAAGTAGTACGAGAGCTTTTCAGTGGATTCAAGGAAATCTTTCTGGTATGTTCCAATGACATTCATCTCCATTTCATACAATCTGATGAAATATAAGAATATGAGATCATAGACTGTTTCATTCCTAACTTTGTATCCTCATTGCTTCATAAACAGTAGGCAATAAATGATTGTCTAATTGAACTGAGATGAAAATGGGTTTATGTTCTGACATAGAGTATGGAAAGATAACAAAGTAGAAGAGTTTTGCTTACTTGATGTATCACAAAGTTTATTTTTTTTGGTTAATGTTAGAAGTTAAAAAGTCAGGATGGATAATTTTTTGTGAAAGTAACAACTATACACATTTAAATAAATTAAAATGCTTTTGATTTCAACTACATTTAATTTATCCAATGCTAGTCTACCAGCAAGCAAAACACATATGAAGCACAGTGTACTGGTATGAACTTTCATGAAATAAACAAAAAGAAAGACAAGTTCTAGTGACTTTTTCAGCACTTACATCTTACCATAATTTTATCTTGGTGCTTCAGCTTTGCCATCTGCAAATTGAGTTTAAAAAGATTTAATGCTATCTACCTCATAAACATGACGAGTAGTGATTTAGACACAGAGGCAAACTTACTAAAAATTCACACATACATATAAGTTAAATTGGGAGGAAATCATTTGATATACAGAAGGGTTTTTGTCTTATAAATGGAATTACTATTGAATTCCTTGAAATAGTGAGTTCCACCTCTATATTTCTAAAATAATTCAATTTACCCAACTTTTTAGAGACAACTCTTTAGCAACATACCTACTATGCAAACCAAGATACAAAGTTAGTTGTATTTATTTTGCAGGATTCCTCAAGACAGGATGATGCTTAGCATTATCAGCAGTATACAGTTGTTAACCTTTAAAAGATATCTCTGACTTTCCATATTTTCTTTAAACTAGTGCTACATAGATGGACTTTTATGGCATTGCACAGCTAGCAGTGAAAGGAAAAGAAGCATTATATAATGCTGCTAATTAAGACACAAATATTCAGCCTCCTTTAAGTCAAGACTCTATGTGCTTAGTAATTTAGGACAAACATTTGAATGATCTTTTATATTGTAGCTATACCAGTAGGGATTTTTTTTCAAACACTCTACTTCTATTAATTATTATATTTTCTGTGTAATTTTTAGCATAGTGAAAGAATATATTTTAATAACTCGACTAATATAATTTAAT
Organism: Myrmecobius fasciatus; assembly: GCA_023553655.1. NCBI lineage: Eukaryota > Metazoa > Chordata > Mammalia > Dasyuromorphia > Myrmecobiidae > Myrmecobius > Myrmecobius fasciatus. Next base: position 5,680 of record JAJPUD010012298.1, read on the forward strand.
AGCTTTTCCAGTGCTCTGTGTTTTGATTAAATTAAGTAACCAGCAGAGGGAGCAAAAGGAACTTAACAAATAACAGTCTCTGAGCTTTGCCATTATTATCTAAAATCTCAGCACACAGGCACAGACCGCCCACAAGGCAGTAAACTTCAAACTACCACTCATTTGTTCTCTTTTGATAGAAACTGAAATCCATTTCGAGCAAATGGGGGCAAAAAACCAATTGCTATAAGAAAGGACTGACTACATTCCCTGAAAAAAGAATAGCAGAAGTTCTGATGCTAATATAAGAAAAGAAAATCTAAAAATTATTTTAAAACACCTGTCTTTTTGCTTAAGTAGAAGCTTTGAATAAAAGCTAAGTCTTTCTTCTTTCATTTTAATAACATTCATGTAAATGAAAGGTACCATGACAAAGTAGAAAATGTGTTCAGTTTATCATTACATGCAGCCAAGCAGCTCAGTAGTTAAGTGCTAAGACTGAAGTTGGAAAAACCTGAGTTCAAATCTGGTCTCAAACATTAGCTGGATGCCCCTGGGCAACTTCTTAGAATCTGCCTGCTTCAATTTTCTCATTTTAAAAGAAGAATAATAATAGCACCTTCCTCCTAAGATTGCTATAAGGATCAAATGAGAACATTTGTAAAGTGCTTAATCCAGTGCTGGACACATAGTAGGTGCTTAATAACTACCTATTCCACTCTTTTCCCTCCCTTTTTAATTAAAAGACCTATCTTTGCTACTTAGTACACATGTAACCTTGGACAAAACATTTTATTTATATCTCTGATCTTCAATTTTCTCATCTTTAAAATGAGGGCATTGGTCCAGATAATTTTGTGTTCATTCTAAATATTTTATTCTTTACCAGAACTATTATTATGTCATCCCAAAGAGGTAAAACAAGCACCTTGACTTGGAAGGCATAACCTTTGACAACAGAGGACAAATCCTAACTTGTGGATACCTAATACCTCTGTGATAAATGCCAAATCTGTTATTATATTTAGCATTTGAAGTCCTTCATAATCTATCTTCACTCTACCTTTCCAGTTTTGTTTTTTGTTATAAATTTTTGAGAGAGCACATTACTCCCTTTCAAACTGTATAATCTAGCCATACTGGATTGTTTTACTTGTCTTTACTAAGAATATTACATCTTCTTTCTCAACATCTTTCTATTGATAATCCTTTAAGCCTGAAATATACTTCCTCCTCACTTCTTCATCTTGGAATTTCTCATGTTCCTCAAGACCAATTCAACTTCTACCTCTTCTGGTTTCCATCTATAACACAAATTGCTTTGTATTTATTTGGTATGCAATCTGTGTTTATTTAAATTGGAACACACTATTTCCTGTAATAGAATATAAACCTCTTGAGAGAAGGAACTTTCATTTTTGTCTCGGTGTCTTCAGTATTTGGCAAAGGTCTTCATACATCTTGGGCACTTAGCATATGCTTATTTGATTGATGAATGTTTAAGAAGCAGTAGGTGTAGTTTTCTAATGTTTAAGTTGCAAGAAAAGTGTTCATATTTCTTCAATCTTTCAGGTTTCCATTCTCTTGTTGACGTTAATGCTTGTTTTTGCAAGCTTTGGAGTTCAGCTTTTTGCCGGGAAGTTGGCAAAGTGCAATGATCCCCACATCATAAGAAGGGTAAGTAATTCTGTTCTTCCCTATGGTATAAAATCAAAGTCATGTTACCTTCTCTCAATAAACAAGTATTTCCACTCAGGTCTTTTATATTGAAACCCTTAATTTTTATGCTAAAACCACTTAATTTTTTTCTTAATAATTCTGAAATGATCAGTAGCACTGATTTCAAGTTCCTGGAAGGCAAGGTTATCCTTTGCCTTTCTTTGTTTTCCCAGTATTTCACACAGGCACTGGTACATAGTAGGCATCTAATAAATTTTTTGACTGATTAGATATTTTTTAAAAATAATTTCTATAGGACACAATATACAATAACAATTGAAAAGAATTTAAAATGTTTTATATTATTCTGTAACATCTAAAAGGAAATAAGGGATTTTGTTTAATGCTAAATTAAATAAGAATACAACAGAATGAATAGCATCATTTACTGAATGAAGCCTGTAGAATTTTGGGTAACCCAGGATATTATTGATAACCTAAAGAACTTTTTAATTTTAAGTTTTCTAGTCAAATTTAATTCAAATATTTCATTATTCTGGTAGGTTATACATTTATACATAGAATGAGCAGGCGGATATCCACATAATGATGAAACAGTATCCCTTTTCCCAGAGGATATGAAATAGGATAGAGAGATTGAATAGGAATTCTGTGAAAAATAATGATATTCTTAAGCAAAGAAGGCATGAACAAAAAGGCCCAAGGAGAAAAGATGTAACCAGTATTTTTACATAGGAGCCTATCTAGGTCAAGACTTGTAAGAATTTTGCCCTATTTGAGGAAGTCTCCCCATTACAGTCCATCCTCCAGAAAATGGTCTTCCTAAATTGCAGTTCTAATCATATTACCCCTCTACTCAGGAAAAAACAATGATTCCCTAAAATGTTCAGATCAAAAATAAAGTCATCTCTTTGCCATTCAAAACCATATATAATCTGTCCCCTTCCCTACGTTTACAGTCTTTTCATACCTTTCCCCCTGCCCCACTCCTTACCTCCCTTAACCCCTTACTTACTCTGTGATCCATTTATAGTTATCTGTTTGCCACCTTCCAACTCCAAGAAGCTGTCAACTTCATTTGCTAGGACATGTTACATCTCCCAACTAAAGGCATATTCAATCACTGTCCTTCCATGTCTGGAATATTTCCCTCCTCTTCAAATTCCAGCTAAAATTCCACATTCTATAAAAATCTCTTCCTCATCCCCTTTAAGGGTAGCCCTTACAATTTGTTTATTATCTCCAATTTACCATGTAAACATCCTTTTTGTATATAGTTGTTTACATGTTGTCTCTCCCATAATACTGAGCTCTTTGAGAGTAAGGCTTGTCTTTAGCCTTTCTTCATATCAACAGTACTTAGTACACATTGTACACATTGAATAAATTTTTTGCACACTGACTATCTGGAAGTCTTATCCCCTTTCTTCATTATTTAAAGAGGCAAAGTTCCATCTAATGTCATTTGTTGATTACATGAAAACATTGACATTAACTAGAACAATGTTATGGGGACAGTTGCTTCCACAGCAGCAATGTGACAATTCACAGATGCAAAAACTTAGTCATAATGTTTCTTACTACAAAATTATGTTGGTCAGGGTAAGCTAATATGGAATATTCCTATATTTATGTTTTTCCTTAAGTATCTCAAGGCCTCCATTTTTACATACTTCCTACATGTAGTTCTGTCCTCATATCAAGTATAACTTTTAGAGAAAGAAACTTTGGTCCAGCAATATTATTAGGCCTATTTACAAAGGAGATTAGGAAAAAGGAAATGTTCTAAAATCTTTATAGCAATTACCTTTGAGATGGCAAAGAACTGAAAATTGCAGGGATACCCATAAATTGAGGAATGGCTGAATGAGTTGTGCTATATGATTGTGATGTTTTGACTACTGTGCTATAAGAAATGATGAGCGCAATGATCTTAAAAAGCATGAAAAGACTTGCATAAAATAATGAACAGATCCAAGAGAATATAATATACAGAAACAGGAATATAGTTTTAAAAATGACTTTGAGCATAGTCATTTTGACTATTGTAAATACCCAAATTAAATATAATGGACATATGAAGAAAGAAGCTATATGCATCCAGAGAAAGATATGATAAATAGAAAGCTTTATAGAATAATTTTACATATATACATATATACATGTATATATACATACCTATATGTATAAAGGTTTGTATATATGCATGTGTGTATGTGTGTATATGTATATGTATATATATATGTATATATATAAAACTAGTTTGTGTATAATGGTTGACATCCCTAGGGCAAAGGGGGAAGAAAGAAAAAAAATAAATTTACAAGATAACCTTCATTATATGTTTAAAAGGAATAGCAAATTGCACATAATAGATTTGTAATTTCATGTTCAATCATCTTTTTATTATGCTAGGTTATGGAAATGCTTATTTTATTCCACAAATTTAAAAAAAATTACATTAAAAAAGAACAATAAACAAACAAATTTTCCTAAAGTAAGCCCAAAGTCAAGCATTAGGCTCTTTCAGGAGATATCAAATTCCTTATGAGCCTTAGTTCAATCTTTTCTTTTAAAGGGGGTTCAATGAAGTATATGGAATACCTTTAGAATACCACATAAACAACAGAAGACACAGATTATGTAGCTTAGGTAGAACTTAATGAGAATTAATATTGTATTTGTTCAGTTGCTAGAAGATATACCATTCCTTCCCAGAAGTATATTTCTTGAGTTTTTTTAAGTTACATTACATACAATGCAAAGCATACCTGTCATATAAATCTCCCCAAACAGGACCACAGATTAATCATATTAGCAAGGAAATTCCTTCCAGTCCTCTGTGTTTATTTATTTTCACTATCACTAAACTCTGAAATCAGAGCAATCCTTATAAATAAAGAAGGTACAGCAAAAAGAAATTATGACAAAGGCTTGTATTGGGAGGTATAAGAAATATTCTCCATAGATTTGTATCTCCATTAAGTTTTCCCATTTTAATGGCTCATGTTTCTTATCTCTTAAAATACCTGTTTTAAAATGTCCTGAAAATATCTCATGATTTGCACCCTTCAGTTTGGGAAATCCACTGATTTATTGGATTTTCTCCTTGGTTCTCCTTTAGGAAGATTGCCATGGCATATTCAGAATTAATGTAAGTGTTTCCAAAAATTTAAATTTAAAACTAAGGCCTGGAGAAAAAAAGCCTGGATTTTGGGTACCCCGTGTCTGGTGAGTAATTTTATCATGAGAACACTGTTTCATGAGATCTCAGTGATGTAGCACTTGTAATAAATGTACATGTTGGGATAATATTAATATTAGTTACTGGGTTATAAATAATCCAAAAGAATATGGAATAAAATGTACTCCTACAGTGGAATTCTGATTATAGGAAGAAAGGGAGCAAGTAGTTAAAAATATTGAGGTAGAATCCAGCACAGGGCATTCATGATTTTGCACAGAATATAGACTATATGTGCTGGCACATGCTGTGATGAACATTTCCTACGAAGGAAGACCAATAGAAATACTTGCCCCATAGTATGTATTGGGATAGCAGCTCATGGCCAGTAAACTCATTCAATTGTCATTTTATTTAGTAGTACTTCATGTCACACTATTTGAAAGGGCATAGCTGGAACTCCAAGGATCATTAAATTAGCAGTATCATAGTGTTCAATTCTTCAATCTAAAAATTGGAGTGGTGCATTTGAAGGTCTCAGCTATTTAGACTGTATTTAGCTAGGATTTTTTATGTGCATTACTATTCTAGGAAAAAAAAACTATATTTCTTTATAAATTATTAACAGAATACTAAGTCCTAAACATTTTCAAAATATTTTAAAGTTGAAAATAGGAGCATAATTTTCAATTCAAGAAATCAATGCACTCTAAAATGGAAAAAGATTCCTTCTATTCATTTTGTAAATCAGAATTGCTCTGACTTTAAATGTAAATATATTATAGTTCATCTGAATGCATAAGATTTGATATGAATTTTTATTAGGCATTTTTAACTTTACTTTCAAAAATGTTCATCATCACAAAATTTGAAATCATGAAGAATTTTGAACCATAATTAAACTTCATCCCATAGCAATTGACCAATAATTTAGTATATTATTGTTTATTAATGAGTTGGTAAAAAAAAAAACTGTCACCCTGAAATATAATTATTTATACAATTATCCTTTAGTTGGCTAGCCAAGCTAGATCAGCTTTTATTTGTGATTCCATATCAATTATGTGAGAGTTTTAGGGTCAAAAAAAATTTGGGATTATATTTTTGGCTAGGTAAAGACTCTATGGATTATCATAATACAATGTTTCATTCATTCAAAATAGTCTATATTATATTTATTCAGTATTCTTTTGATGAAAATTGAATGTATTCTTTTAGTATTTCAGTGGATGTCCCCTCAAATAAAAAAGAAGAGAGAAAGATGAAAAGTATTATGTAAATATTTATTTAGTTTTAGAGTACTTACAGCAGCCTTTTTTCTTGGGTACAACAAGGAAAGAGGGAAATATTTGCTTTTCCTCTACATGAACATAAGAACAGAATCAACAAAGATTTCTAAATGTTGCCAGATGAGTGAATCCACATTATGTGATTTGATCTTCTGTGCATTCCCTACTGGAACATACACATTAGGCAAATATTAATGTCCAATCTAACTTTTTATTTTTCTGGTTTCTTATTTTTCTGACTTAGAAATGCATTGTATTTTTAATTTATTTATTTTCCTAAAATATTATGCCATAGTAGTCCTTTCAAATAGAAATGTTACTACCAATGAAAATATGATAAAGAATGGTGCTGGGGCAGCTAGGTGGCACAGTGGATAGAGCACCAGCCCTGAAGTCAGGAGGACCTGAGTTCAAATCTGGTCTCAGACACGTAACAGCTGTGTGACCCTGGGCAAGTCACTTAACCCCAATTGCCTCAGTAAAAAGCAAAAAAAAAATAAAAAAATAAAAAAAAATAAAGAATGGTGCTTGTGGTTTATAAGGCTTTCTTTATAGTTTGAGATATGTTCTCATTTGCTAATCCAATTTTAATGGAAAGGAAATGAACACAAATAGCATATCTTACGTAGTTAATACTGAAACTTTTGTTGTTAGTTTGTTTTTTTTAATGTGATTTATTCTGTTCTTTTTATACTGAAAGTGTGCTTTTAAAGGTAGCCTAACTCCTGAAGGACATACATCTTGAAAGTAGGTTGTTATTGCAAATTCAGCTCTAAAACCTCCACCGTTTTGTGTAAAAAAAAAATTGCCTGGGTGAGAGAGTATACAGTATTAGATCTGAGAGTCATACCACAGTACTGGGGGAGAAGGGGAAATCATCATTTGAATAAACTGTGGAATCTGCAAAATCCTTTCAGCTTCTTACTACTGAAAAAAAAAATTACAGTTCAATTGAAATCTCAAAGGAAAGATTCTGTGAGTAATCCAGCATGGTACACATCTACTTTCATATATCAAACACAGCTCAAAACCAGAACCCCCAGTACTGCACTGAATAAATTAATCATTGTCACAGATAGAGACAGCTATACATGTTTTAGTTTTCATAATAATAATCATCATTATTATTAGATTTATAGCATCTTTTTTGCATTTGAGGGATAAAAACTAATCAAATTTTTGTTCTGGGAAAGTAATGAAATATATTACTTCATGCTTTATTGAGACTGACCAGATCCCAGACTTCATTCTCTTTTATATGTTAAACTTTGCAAAACTAATCTATTATTGTCTGAGACCAAATTTGAACTCAGGTCTTCCAGATTCCAAGAACAGTTTTCTCTCTACCATACCGCCTAGCTGTCCTAATTAATAGTTTAAAAAAGATACATAAATATGATGTGAGAAGTATTCAGTATTCCTGCTTTAAAATTAACTTCCTTTTTAATGACATCAATAAAGTTTAAAGGCATATCCCCAGATGCTCAGTATGCTCAATCTTTTGGAACAGCACCACATCCAGAAAAAAAAAACCCTAAAAGTCCTAGATTTGATACTAGGAAAATTAAGCTAAGAGCTAAAGCTACAAAAATGGAAAGTAATGCAATATGGTGGTCAATATGCTGACAAAAAGAAAGGTTTACTCTCATCAGCTACCAGTGATTCTCAGAGAAGCACTTTGGACATCAAAGTCAGTAAGTATGGGAGAAGAAATGTATAAAGGGGAGAGAAAGCTGACATGAAAGAAAATGTGAACAATAAAATGAAAAGAGTAGCAAGGAACAGAAACAGCCACAGAAATTATAGGAAGCAGTGATGATGGCAATGAAAGGCAGTCCCTCCAGTGAAATCATTACCTCACAAAACTCATTACAGCCTTTCAGATACTTGAAAATAGTTCTTTGTCTCCTTTAAGTCTTCTTCAGGCTAATTGTATTCAGTTCCTTCAATTCATCTTTCTATGACATAATTTCTAGACCCATCCTCTATCTGACACATAACTATGATTAAAAATACTAACGAAAAAAGTTCACATATCTAGAATATCTAATGCAGGAGCAAACAGCCAAGTAAACTTATTAGTACTTGAAAACACTGCTTTCTCACCAAAGGCACACTTACTTTTAGTGAGCATAAAGGACCTTTTAGAACAAAAAAATGCATAGCCAGCTACTTAGCCTAAGAACAAATAGTCATGCCTCAATAACAAAAAATAATCACTCTGTTTCCACAAAGTACGGTAATTTGTGTTCATGCATCATTAAGAAATAGCCAAATTATGCCTAAGAGAAATATATATTTCATAATTTTATTTAGCATTTAAGAGATTTAGCTTATATATATGGTAATTATACTTGACCAGGATACAGACTGAAATTATTTTTAAAGTCAGACTTTTCAATCTAATAGCATAATGAAAAGTAAACAAGAATTTGACTTATAGAAGACCTGGAATTGGGTTCCAATTCTTATGCTATGCCACTATAGGCAAGATACCTAATTTTTCTGACCCTGTGTTCCCTTATCTCTAAAATGAGGATAATATACTAGCTGTGAGGGAAAAAAACACTTTGTAAAGTATTAAATAAACCTTAACTCAACACGTTCAAAATTGAAACTCATTCTCTCCTCATCCCCCAAAAAACAATCTCTCCTCCCCACAATTTTTCTTATTTCTTTTTAGGAGACCAGGATTCTTCCACAAACAGAATCAATCCCAAAGTCTTGAAGTCATCTTCAAGTCTCTGTCATCTTACCACCCACATCACCCATATCTAATAAGTTGACAAAACTTGTTAATTCTACTTTTACAGCATCTCTTACAACTTCCTCTTTTTCAGTTTATTAGTCTGCCACTCAAGAGGAGGGTCTCCATATTCTCTTAACTCATTGTAAGAATCATTATTGGCCTTCCTTCTTTTGGTCTTTCCCCTCTCCAATTCATCTTCCACTTAGCTTATAAAATTATCTTTCTAGTCTAGCACAGGTCTGTCCATTCATTGTTCAAAGATTTCCAAGAGTTCCATATTGCTTCTAGGATAAAATAGAAATTCCTTTACATTCATGGCTTTGTTCAGACTGGTTGTTATTGTCTTGATTGCTCTCCCTGTTCACTTTAGTCTCTTGATATCCCTTCCTTTACTCAAATCTGAGTTTAATTACTCTATCCTAGAAAAGACATTTCCTTCAGTTTCAGTGCTCTTCCCCCATCCCACCCCCCCAAAAAAATTCTATATTTACTTTGCATACATTTTGTATTACTCCTCTGAGTCTGCATCATCCATCTCCCCAGTGTAATGTAAGCTATTTGAAGATTACTTGCTTTTGTATCCCTAGAACTTAAATATAGTTGCCTACTACCTAGAAGTAACTAGAAGTCCTTGATGCCCATTGATTTGAAGTGACATGTAAAACCATGAACAATCAGTTTCCAGTCTATCTTTCCATTCTTAGTTCACAATTCCACCCTTCTTACACTCTCTACTTCAGCCATTGTTATCTAAACTCTGTATTCTATCTTCCACCTCTATGACATTGTACAAAGCTATCCATACTTGGAATTCCCTTCCTTCTGACTTCTAACTCTCAGAATCCTGAGCTTCCTTCAAGACTCAATGAAGATGACCCTTCCTTCTTATGGGAACCCTTTTCTTATCCTCTAAGTTTTTGTTAGTGTTCTCTCCCTCCCCCAAATTATTCTTTCTTTATCACTGTTGAGATGATAGATCTCCAGGCGTGTGATGGTAAATGTTTAACAATTGACACACACACACACACACACTTTTAAGTTTTATCTAGATTATTAACATTTTCTCCATCACTTTCTTAGATCATAACAATCAACAAAACAATAAAGCAAGTCCCGATTTGTAGCAGTCTCCCAATTTCCAATGTGTATAGGCTAATATTGAAAACTGAACAGTCAGCTAGATAGTTCTAGGCTGAATTCTGCACACTCCTGAATGCTTTAAAAGTTCTTTGAAAATAAGAGCTATTCATAGTTGTGGTCTGTTTATTCTCAGTGCCTAGCCCAGTGCCTTGAATGTAATAGCTGCTTAACAAATGCTTATTGAGTTATATGCAATTGCTTTTACTAATTTCAATATAAAGCAAAAAGCTTTCTTTTCATATAGCATTTCAGAACATATATTTTCAGTGTTTAATGCAAACAGAACATGTAGAAAGAGAGGAAAGGAAAAAAAACAACTCAGTTGTTTTTTTTTAAGGGATACACATTACAGTTAGGAATTTGGATATAGGAATAGCTAATATTTCCTTCTATTTGAAAAGAAATAGTCTGAGATCCAGACTAATTTAATCTAATTTATTGATTCCATAAAGCAAACAGGATGTCATAGAACCAGTATTGTCAGAGGTCAAATGTGCCTTTCTCAAGTATCTAAAACTGAATAAAAATGACAGCCACTTGCCCTAGGATGTTTCTTATCAGAATTTCACAGTGCATTCCTCCTCTGAATTACAGGGCCAATCCTCGGAACTTTAATTTTGACAATGTGGGAAATGCTATGCTGGCATTGTTTGAAGTTCTCTCCTTGAAAGGCTGGGTGGAAGTACGGGATGTTATTATTCATCGTGTGGGGCCGGTAAGCAAGCACATCGAATCCTTTGAACGCTTCAAGAGCTGCTTTCATTTGCTTTGATGAATCACCATATTTTCCATTTATGCAGATCCACGGAATCTATATTCATGTTTTTGTATTCCTGGGTTGCATGATTGGACTGACCCTCTTTGTTGGAGTAGTCATTGCTAATTTCAATGAAAACAAGGTAAGAATTCTTCATTTGAATACCAACGAGTAACACATTCATTGCTAGCCCTTTACTTTGAAGTATTTTATTATGCACACACTATGAAAGCATATTAAACAATAATGTAACTAGTGTAAATAATCTCTATGACTCTTTTACAAATTGCCTCATTGCTGTCTTCCAGCCACATTACTTAGAAATACAATTTTCACTAAATTTACACTTTGGGTAGCAGTGTTGTTTGATTCTCTGACAACTGACAGTCTATCTTTTATTCTTCAAACTGAAAGGGAGGTGAAAAAGAGTTATTAAAATTCTGAGGTTGAAATGAATTCAGTGATTGCATTCAGTGTTGCTTTCATAAAATATAAATTGGATGCTGTTATGGACCAAATTGGTGCAATCAAAATTCAGGGTGTTGGGGGAAGACAAGATAGAATGTTCCTCTTCTGGGTGAAGTTGGATCACATTCTGGCTTCCTAATTTACAAAGGTGTGAAGGAAGGTTCCCAATTTTTTTTGCAAACTTTATATAGAGTAAGTGTTCAGTTCATAATAATTCCATAGTATCAGTTCAAGTTTACAAATATTGAAAAAACAAGACTGTAATGAACAAGTAAATAAGTATAAATTGGTAAGACTCGGGTGAAACACATAAATGTATAGAGGAGTGAGTGCTGAATTTGGAGTCAAAAGAAATCCCACTTGAGATATCTACTATCTATATGATCTTAGGCAAGTTATTTAACCTTGTAGAACCTTAGATTCCTCTTGAGCAAAATAGGGTTAATAACATGCAAGCTATCAGTCTCAGAGGATTGCTTTAAGAAAATTTCTTTGCAAAAGATTAACTACTAGACCTATAATTTCAATGATTTCAATTCCTAGAAGAAAAAAAATTCCCTTCTACCAATGCAGACTGTCACCTTCTTTGCAATTTACAATCTCAGAAAGTTGGATACGGCAAGTTTAAGTAACTTGCCCAAGTTTATAAAACTACTTGTCAGAGGGCAGTATATGACCCTTTCCAGTTCATTCTGGCTCTAAGATCAGCTCTCTATCCATTAAAGTAAGGAAAATTAACTTATCAAAGCAGTATTTATGCATAATTTTCTCTATTATGAGAATGCCTGGTTCTTCCCAATTCATCACTGCTGAAGAGTAGAAACAAAGAGTACCATACTTTTACACAAGGGCCCTCTAACTTATCCTATTCTAGAACCATTCTCATCAATGACTACTACCCCTAATAATCTGACCAGCTTCACTTTTCAGTACCCATAAACACAGATTATTGGAATCCATATCCACTCTCCCAGGAACAGAAGGCTAACAGCCATCCTTCCCTGAACTTAATCCCAAATGGAAGATCCTAAAGAAACTCCCATGTAATTAAAAACAATTCTTTTTAAAAAAGGAAGAAGGTGGATTTGAGTACTGCAAGAAAGGAATTCCTGGGATCAGACAATCCAATAAGATTTTCAACTGTGAAACCACAGAAAATTTCATACTGTAATAATTATTATATATGTCAGGTTAAGGCAAGTGGCCAGAATCAGATCAGCAATGACAGAGGCATCCTTCATAATGGTTCTGATTAGCTAGGGTGACTGCCTTCCACTTCAACAACAGCTAACAAGAATACATTCCACATGCATTGTCTCAGCATTCATTCTTTGGCTGCAAGTTGTTATACTTTCTCAGACCCTGCATGCTTGACAGATGGTCCTTTGAACTGTGACTGTGTGATGGACATGGCTTTCATCCAGTACTTGTAGGTATTCTTACTTCCTCACATTTCTCTTCCCTACCCTTGCTCACATGCTTTTGAACAATAATGAAAGAAATAATGAAATGATACCTGATCATGTCCACTAAAAATTAATGTTATCTAAATTTTAAATGGTCAAAAGCCATAAGGCAATTCTTTTACTTCTTCATTGATTCTTTCAAATTCATGACGGCTTACATGTTTGCTTACAAACATGCCCAGGTGACTTCATCCTTAAAATCTTCACTTTATCCTATATTCCCTCGCATTACTGACCTATATCTTACTACTCTTTCTCATCTAAACTTTGGGGGGGGGATGTCCTATAGTCATTGATTCTACTTCTGCCCTCATTCATTATGCAGCTCCTTGAGATTTGGTTTATGATCTTAATACTTTTTTTTGGCTGAAGTAATTGGGGTTAAGTGACTTGCACAGGGTCATATAGCCAGAAGTGTTAAGTGTCTGAGGCCAAATTTGAACTCACGTCCTCCTGACTTCAGGACTGGTGCTCTATCCACTGCACCACATAGCTGCCCCTATAATCTTAATACTTACCTGAAATTATTCTCTGCAAAGTTACCTAGGACCTGATTGCAACATCCAATAACCTTTTCTCAATCTTGATCTTTCTTGACCTCACAACAACATTTGACATAGTTAGCTATCTCCTCAATCTGGATATTCCTTCTTTTTTTTGATTTTCAAGAGACTGCTCTCATGGTTCACAACTGACTGATTAGTCCTTCTCAGTCATATTTACTGGATCATCATCCAATCCCATTCCCAAACTGAGTTTAATTCTGAGTAATCTTGTCTTTTCTTCATTCTCTTTTTGTCAGCTTCATCATATCCTGTGGGTTCAATTATCATCTCTTTGCCAATTTATAGTTCTGTTTTTAAACCTTAGTCTTTTCCATGCATTACCATTTTCCAAGTGGATATTTTTGAGGATCAGGTAGATTATCTCAAATTCAACTTGTCCAGAAAACAATTCATGATCTTTTCACCAAATTCATCATCCTTTTAAACTCCTCTTTTGAGGGCTTCCCATCCTAACAATCATTCAGTTTCTTTTTAAATTTTCAATTTCAAATCCTTTCCTTCTGTCATTCCTCTCTTATTTGTTAAGAAGGCAAGAAATACAGAAACATTTTGGTGGCATAGTGGATAGAGTATTGGTCCTGGAATCAGGAGCACATGAGTTCAAATATGACTCAGACAGTTGACACTTACTAGCTGTGTGACCCTAAGGAAGTGCCTTAACCCTGATTGCCTCACAAAAAAGGCAAGAAATATGATACACATTTTATAGATGTGTATACATATACATATAGTCATGCAAAACAGTTTTGATATGAGGAGTAAAAATTTTTAAAAGAACAATAGGAAAAAAATATCCTTCAGTCTGCACTTATAATCCATCAGTTCTATTGAGATTCTCCATCTTTCTTTCTTGTACTTTTAAAAGTAGGATTTTTACATTTAATTATATAATATTTGGAGGATAATTCACTCTAACATGGAAAGATGCCAAAGCAGCATGTTATCAAGCAAAGTGCAATCATCATCTCTAGAAAGTTCAAATAAATTAGTGACAGCTGTCATTCTGAAATAGTTCAATTACAATCCCATCTGAAGGCAAGGGGAAGAACCACATGAAATTTCTTTTGGCTTTGTGATTTACTATTAGTTTTATATAATCAAATTCAGTCTATTTAATTTTTCTGTCTTTAAGCTTTGCATATAAACTCATTTTGGTTTAAAATATTAACTCATTTGCTCATTCTCATCCCTTCCATTCTCTTTACATACATAAATTTGTGGTCCAATTATGACAGAACATTTCTGCTACAAATGGATTTTTTCCTATGAAATGAAAATCTCAAAATTTAGGTTTCTTTCTTTATCCATTGCCCATCTGAAATATGAACAAGTGATTATTCAGCTTCATTTAAAAACTTACACAGATTGTGAAGTTTTTACAAGTATTTGTGGTTTCCTATATCTAGGGTGGAATATGCTTCCACTTATATGTATGTATGACTTGGTAGATAAATCTTAAGGAATTTTCTGAAGCACACAAAGTTAATTGCCCAGAATCCCAAAGCTAGGATGTTTCCGAAGATAGATTTAAACCTAAGTTTTTCTAACTCTAAATTTAGTTCTGTAATCTCTATACCACATACACATTTAAGGCTAAATATGCTTTCATGTTATCATTCTTGAAATCATCCTTGATTTTTCATTCTCCTTCATGCCACATATCCTATCAATTGCAAGTCTTATTGATTCGATTTCTACAATATCTTTCACATCTGTTTCCTCCCTTGATGAACACAGATACCATCCTAACTCAACCCTTCATAGCCTCTCACCTGCAATATTTTTAGAGCTTCCTGGTTGGGCTCCTTCTTTGAGTGTCACCCTTCTTCAAACCATACTATACACAGCTTCTAAAATCAATTTCTTAAAGAATATTTCTGATCATGTTACCCCTACCATGCAAAAAAACTCCAGTGGCAACTTCTTGCCTCTGGGTTAAAATACAAATTTCTTTATGTGACACTTAAATGCAGGAACATTCTGACTCTAGTCTTCCATTTATCTATCTGTTGTTTCCCATCATATTCACTATGGTCCAGCTAATGTAATTGCCATTATCCATACATGAGAATCTATGTTTTTTTCTGTGCTTTGCATAAACTAGAATATATTTTCTTCTTATGCCAGCCTCAGAAAATTCCTAGTTTCCTTCAAAATTCAGTTCAAATTCCATTTCTTTGCAAGTAATATTTATAAAAGGAAGCATCATGTAGTAGGTCAAGAGAAAGCTCCCATATCAGGAATGATCTGTGTATCCCTGAGCAAGGCAGTTGGCCCCTTAATTCTTTAGGCAACTCTCTAAGAATACAAATTGCAAATTTTCATTGGTGGACTAATTTCTACATACAACATTTCAACAAAATTACAGGATAAATCTCTATCCTGACTTTAAATATAGTTTGGATTTACTTGTATTCCTCCAATTAAGCTTTATAAAGGCACATTGTTTTGTTTTAGTCTCTGAATCTCCTAGGGTCAGCACATAATTGACATTTAAATGCTTATTGGGTGACTAATTCCTAGTAGACATACATGTACCAGAGGAAGTGATATTGTTATTCATAGCATTTTAAAATATTTATCGAATACATTCTGTGGGAAGACACTTTGCTAGGTACTGAGTGATACCTATGTACCTATGGTACAAAAATGAAGAAGTCTCAAGAGGATGTATGCATATCTACAGATATGATACAAGTCAGAGTGTAAAGTCCATGCATGAAATGCAAAGATAATCTTGTGAAAGCTGATAGGAATGGGTTGATTCTGTGTGGGCAGGATTAGGAGAATTAATGGAAGATTTTTTGAAGATTAGGTAAAATGTCCATCAATGGATCTGTGGTTATGATGGCATGAGCAAAAGCATGTACATCAGAAAGATTAGGATTGAATAATAGGATATATACAAGAGGGATATGAGATTAAATTGGAGAGTAAGATACAACCATGTTATAGGGCACCTTGTACTCCAGGCAAAGGAATTTAGCTTAGTTTTATTTTTTTCTACATGTTACAAAGACCTTTGAAGGTTTGGAAAGGGATATGATATGAGAATGGTATAATGAGAATGTTGCAGAAACTATTCACTTGACTCCTAAGAGATCTCTTAACGGTATTATGGAATGAGATGTTTTTGTTAATCATGCATTTATATTGAGTCTCAACAGAAAGTGCTTCATTGTAGAATACAGATTTAGAGCTAGAAGGGACTCTTTGGAGGCAATCAAGTCTAATCCCTTTCTTTTGTAGATGGGGAAACTGAGACACAGAGATAAAATGACCTTGAGTCACATGGCAGGTAACTGTAAGAAGTAAAATGGGAGGCAAGTCTTCTTCACTCCTAGTCCAGCACTGAATGTCATGTTGCCTCTCCTGCACCATATTGCTCATTCAAAACACCATAGTCCACATTGTTAACAGAAATTAAAAGACATGACAAAGAATAAATGAGTGAAGTTAAGTAAAAATGCATGTCTTAGGGAAAACAAATCAATCTATAATTAATGTAATTACATACAAATATAGAGTTCTAAAAGTACCTAGACTGACCACAGGCAGAATAAACTAATCTGAGAAAGTATCATAGAGAGGAGGCTTGAGCATGTTTTAAAAGGAAAAGGACAGTCAGATCTGTAATTCCTGCTTCAAGTGGCTGAAGCCAGTGGATTTCTTCAGCTCTGCAAGGAGCTAAGCCAATCAGGTATCCTCACTAATTTAGCATAAATATTCTGAGCACCCAATAATGGTGGGGATACCAGCTTACCTAAGCTCCAATTACCCAAATTGGAGCAAGGCAAAGTTTCTCTGCCAATCCAAATCGGATGAGCCAATGAGTGATTCCTGAGCTTCCAAAATTAATGTGAATAAAAAGACCCAGGCTTTAAAAAATTAATAAATTTAAACTTATTTTTAAAGAAAAAAGAGGATGCTTGGAAGAATCATAGGTCATAGCTGGAAAAGACCTTAGAGAGCATTGTGTTCAACCTTTTCATTTTTCATATAAAGAAATTGAGGCACAGAGAGATTGACTGACTTGCCCATGCTAAGCAAATATCTGAAGCAAGGATTTGAATTCAGGTCTTCCTGATTCCAAGTCTAGTGCATGTTCCACTATGCCACATATAACATTCTAGGTAGAGAGAAAAAAACTGTGAAGATTCAGAGATGGGAAGGAAAAGCAGAGCAGGAAGATTTCAGTGAAGAGAAGAGAATATCAGATCTATAGTCAGGTGCATGCTGAAAGCAATCAGTTCTGCTTTGCGTCTTGATAAATTCTTCTTTGCAACAAATATCTAAGTCACTTCTAGTCTACCCAGAAAGGCTTCTCTCTTAAGTTTTAAAAATGAAAATATAAATTGTTAGATAAAATCTTCCCTAGTGGTAGATAAACAGGGTTCCATATATGTTCTCTCTCCTCAGTCAGGTAATCAATGCAAGAGGTATGAAATAGGAAGATAGGGAATAATGTGAGTACTGGGAGCAATGTTTTTTTATGATTCAGAATTAGGCAAAATAAAAAAGAGAGTCCCTTATGTCTTTAAAAGACGATTCTTCTTAAGAAAATTATATCCTCCCTCTTTAAAGCTTCTGAAATCAGTCTTTGTTCACTTGTTATTCAGTTTCTGGTTGGTATGATACTAAGGATCGGCCACAAGGTGACACTGTCAAAAAAATTAGTTCTAATCCTGATTTGTGACCCCAGTCTTTCAGCCTCAGTTTCCACATCTGTAAAATTAGAGTATGTGACTCAGTTACCTCTAAGTTCCCTTTCATTTTTGGATCCGTATTCCTTTGATTTACGTTGTATGTATATACACATATAATATGGATAATTATGAGTGAAGCGAGACAGGCAGAGAGGGAGGGAGAAATAGACAGACAGGAGGGGAGGGAGAGAGAGACATAGAGACAGAGACAGACAGAGACAGAAACAGAAAGAGAGGGAGAGGGAAGGACATAGGGAAAGAGGGAGAAAGGAAGGGAGGGAAGGAAAAAAGGAGGCAGAGAAATACAGGTAGTATTAGAGCTTTCCAGTTGTTTATTTGTATTCAACTCTTCTTGGCCCAATTTTAGGTTTTTTCAGCAAATATACTGGATTGGTTCACCATTTCTTTCTCCAGCTTATTTTACAGATGAGGAAACTGAGGCAAAAAGGGTTAAGTGGCTTGCCTAGAGTCACAGATATGGTAAGTGTCTGGGTCCAGATTTGAGGTCAGTACGATGAGGCTTCCCGACTCTGGACCCAGTAATCTATCCACTACACCACCTAGTCTTAGAACACTAAATAGATATTGCTTCAGACAACCTGAGACCTGGGAAAAACCTTAGCTTAAAAAGGCCAAGGTCTTCCACTATATCTGGAGTCATCTCCAGATGACTGGAGTTGTTCTGACCAATGTCTTGGCACTGGACTCAAATGAACCTGGAGGAGAGAGTAAGGTTAATGACTCTGCACTGCTCTACCTAACTTGCAAGTCAAGATCATCACCCTGTTAATGAAGTTTAAGAACTTTAAGAACCAAGGAAAAACAACAGCCTGTGAATAGTGATAATAACCCACTGGATACCCAACTGGCCATTTCCAGTTGGGCAATGCTCCTTTCTTCCTTCCTTTGTCTTCCCTTCCCTCCTTCTTTCCTTCCTGACTTCCCTCTTTCATTCAATCTTTCCTTCCTTTCTTCTCCTCTTTTGTCCATGTGAGGAATCCTTCCCTTATATGTGGGTGTTTTGCCCAAAGGAATATACATTTTGATTTTTGAAATCTCACAAAATGTCTTAGGATTTATGGGCTAGATTTTCTTCTCTGTTCTTTATTTTATTCTATCATTGAAAAAAACTAAGACTGTTAATTATTTTTTCCCACATAATTTCATTTATTATTTCTTGAAATAAAGCTCTGGAAAACCAGACTTTGATAAAGCCCATTGCATTTTAAATACAACAACTTGGCCATGTCTTAAATCCAAATCAGTCTGGCTGTATTACTGATTGGTCCAATAATAAGTCCTAGTCCAACCCTCACTTAATGATTGTTTTTGTTTTGAAGGCTCAGAGTGAATGTAAATAACAATTATTTTTATTCTGGTTGAAACTCTGAGGGTCTTTCCCTCTCAGTTTGATTTTTTTTTGAGTAGACAAATTCATCAATTTTTGCCTCATTTCTTACTTAACCTTAAACCACTGAATAGGTGTTGCCTCAGACAAATTGAGATCTGGGAAAGACCAAAGTCCCTCTCACTGCATCTGGGATTATCCCCTGTTGTCCTGACCTATGTTTTACCACTGGATTCAAATGATTCTGAGAAAAAAGTAAAATTGATGACTTTATAAAGCCCTGCCTCACTTAAATCCAGTTCATTTGCAAGCCAAGACATCACAAACACACATCAGTATTAGTACAACTCTGTGGTTCTGTGGTTAAATTGCTGGGCCTGGAGTCAGAAAGTGTTTCTGAGTTCAAATCTAGCTTTGGGCACTTATTAGCTATGTAACCCTGAGCTAATTACTTACCCATTGCTTCAGTTTCTTCACATGTAAAATAAGCTGGAGAAGGAAATGGCAAACTATCCAATTATCTTTGCTGAGAAAATGGGGTCCAGAAGAGATGGACAATAACAAAAATGAATATCAAAATTAGGCATATATAGCTCTAATCTGTCGTACCGAGTTCTGAAGCTCCCAACAAGTGATCTAATGTGTTGATTTTGGAATCAAATAGATTTAAGTTCAGATTTAGCATCAGATACTTACTAGCCAATCCATTGCCATCCGTTGCTAAACACTGGAGACACAAAGAAAGGTCAAAACAAACAAAGATGCACAATTCCTGCTTTTGCTAGGCATATAATCCTAGACAATTCACTCAACAAACTTACCTCAGTTTCCTCATTTCTAAAATTGAGATAATAATAGCACCTATCTCACAGGATTATTGTAAAAATGTAATAACATTTATAAATTGTTTTGCAAATCATAACTTAAATATTAGCTACCACTACTATTATTGTTATTATCGTTAGTCTGTGTCTCTCAACAACTTATACTCATCATTTCAATTTCTATAATTGAATTCAATATTCATGAATTATTTATTAAAGACATGCCATGGGCAAGGCACTGTGGTGGACACTGGAAATACAAAAAACAAAAACAAAAAACAACTTGTGCCTTTAAGAAATTTACATTCTTTTTTGTTGTTCTTTTCTTTTCATTTTTAGTAGTATTTTATTTTTTCAAATACATGTAAAAATAGTTTTCAACCTCCTTCCTTTACCTCTCCCCTCCAAGACAGCAAGCAATCCAATATAGGTTAAACATATATAATAATTCTAAAAAACATTTCCATATTCATCATGCTACACAAGAAAAATCAGATCAAAAGGAAAAAAATGAGAAAGAAAAAAATCAACAACAAAAAGATAAAAATGCTATGCTTCAATCCACATTCAGTCTCCACAGTTCTTTCTCTGGTTGCCTATGGCACTTTCTATCACAAGTGTATTGGAATTACTTTCAATCACCTCATTATTGAAAAGACACAAGTTCATCACAATTGATTATCACATATCTTCTTGTTACTGTGTACAATATTCTTAGCATCAGTTTGTATAAGTCTTTCCAGGCTTTTCTGAAATCAGCCTATTCATCATTTCTTATAGAACAACATCCCATTACATTCGTTTACCATAACTTATTCAGCCATTCCTCAACTGATGGACATCCACTCAATTTGTAGTTTCTTGCCACTACAAAAGACTGCTATAAAAATTTTAAACATGTAAGTCCTTTTTCCTCTTTTATGATCTTTTTGGGGTATAGACCCAGTAGAGATCAAAAGGGTATGCACAGTTTTATAGCACTTTGGGCATAGTTCCAGATTGCTCTGTTCCATCAGAATGGTTGCATCATTTTGCAAGCCCCATCAACAGTGCATTAGGGTCTGTTTTTCCACATCCCCTCCAACATTCATCATCTCTTCCTGTCATCTTAGGCAATCTGAGGGTGTGAAGTGGTACTTCAGAGTTGTCTTAATTTGCACTTCTCTAATCAATAGTAATTTAGAGCATTTTTTCATATGACTAGAAATAGCTTTAATTTCTT
The DNA here is from genome assembly GCA_023553655.1 of Myrmecobius fasciatus. Classification (NCBI taxonomy): domain Eukaryota; kingdom Metazoa; phylum Chordata; class Mammalia; order Dasyuromorphia; family Myrmecobiidae; genus Myrmecobius; species Myrmecobius fasciatus. Next base: position 27,058 of record JAJPUD010012298.1, read on the forward strand.
CATCTGAAAATTGTCTGTTCACATCCTTTGACCATTTGTCAATTAGAGAAGGGCTTGTATTTTTATAAATTTGAGTCAATTTTCTATATATTTCAGGAATGAGGCATTTATCAGAAACAATGGCTATAGAAAATTTTCCCCAACTTTCTGCTTCCCTTCTAATCTTGGTTGCATTGGGTTTTTTGTGCAAAACCTTTTTAATTTAATGTAATCAAAATTATCTATTTTTGTATTTTATAATATTCTCCAGTTCTTCCTTGGCCATAAATTTCTCCCATCTCCACAGATCTGAGAGATAAACTATACCTTGTTTTCCTAATTTGCTTATAGTAACACCCTTTATGTCAAAATCATGAACCTATTTTGACCTTATCTTGATATAGATTGTTAGATATTGGCCAATGCCTAGTTTCTGCTATACTCTTTTCCAGTTTTAAGGGATCTACATTCTATTACAAATTTTTCCCCCTACTCCCCACCCCTCCCCTAGATGGCAGGATATCCACTACATGATAATTATGTTAGAATACTTAAGAAATCAAATATATGTATAGTTATTGCATCATTTTTTTGTGCAGGAGAAATCATATCTACAAGAAAGAATAATCGCATAAAGGAAATACAATGCAAGCAAACCTCAATAGAGAACATGAAAATGTTATGTTGTGGTCCACATTTCACATCCCTCTCTCTGGGTGTATATGGCTTTCTTCACCAAACAATTGGAACTGGTTTGAAGCATTTCATTGTTGAAGAGAGCCATGTCCATCAGAATTGATCCTCATATAGTATTGTTGTTGCCATGAATAATGATCTCCTGGTTCTGCTTACTTCACTGAGCATCAGTTCATGCAAGTCTCTCCAGGATTCTCTGAAATCATCCTGCTGGTCGTTTCTTACAGAACTATAATATTCCATAACATTCATATACCATAATTTATTCAGCCACTCTCCAATTGATGGGCATCCATTCAATTTCCAGTTTCTAGCCACTACAAAAAGAGCTGCCACAAACATTCTTGCACATGTGGAGTCCTTTCCTTCTTTTATGATTTCTTTGGGATATATGCCCAATAGAAACACTGCTGGGTCAAAGGGTATGCATAGTTTGATAACTTTTTGAGCATAGCTCCAAATTGGGATCTACATTCTAAAGGAATCTAGATATAGAAGCTATCTAATCCAAAAGGGGAAGATAATTTTATAAGTGGAGGAGATTAAATTATTTACCCAAGTCTCAGGCTCTTAAGGTAATAGTTCTTCCCTCAATGACTATGGCATGACTATTAAAAACTATACTATAATATGACTACTGAAGTGAGGGAGTGGGAGCATACAAAGATCCAAGAACTCTAGAACAAAGTACTTTGAGAGAGGTGTAAGGACCAGAAGAGTAGAGAGGGAAGGAAGTCTACCTTGAGCTAAGCCTTAGAGTAAGAAGAGAATTTTTATCTTTAAAAGGAGAAAGTAGTTAGCTAAATAAGGAAAAAATGGAAATGAATCTTGTTTCCCAGATGAATTTTTGGACATAGGAGATAGTTTGTTGAGTCCAGGGAAAAACAAATAATCCTGTTTGCCTGGAAAATAACATTCATGAAGGGGAGTGTTATAAAACAGGACCACAAAATAGGTCATCTGTGGATTTTGCATTTTATTTTAGAAGCAATAAGATTCACTGATGGTTTTTGAATAGGGGAGTGACATGGGCAAATATGTGCCTTATGAAGATTATTTTGGGAGCTGGGTAAAAGGTATTGGAAAGTCAAGAAACTGGTAGCCAAAAAGAACCATTAGGAAGCTAATCCCACTTCCATAAAACAGCTCTATAAATTCATGTCCCTCCTTTTCCAATATTTTTCCCAAATATCATTGACAGTTGCTTAGCAATCATAAATCACTAGTTTTTCAAGTATCCTAGAATGTAGTTCAATGAATTTTGTGGCTTGTTTTTATTGACGGCAGCTAAACATTTTCTCTTCCAGAAATTTAGGAAATGAGATCCTGTCCTTTTTCTGAACCCTATAAATCCATTCTCCCTGAATCTAGAATATATATCAAATTGTGCCTAGATTGCTTTCCTCTCCAAATTTTCATTTTAGAGGGCCTCCTGTTCCTTTTTTTATCCAAATCCTCACCCTCATCTCAATATTGTTAGCATTTATCTTCTTTTAAATTCGAAAACAAAGTCATCCCTCAATATAAAAAAGAACTATAAGTCAATTTGTTTTTGTTTGTTTCTTTTTAGTCCTGTGATAAATAGAATCCCTACAAGAATTTTCTCATTATATACATAAAACTCTGAATTTTTGTTCCTAGCCAGTATCTAAGGGAACTTTGCTCTGGTACTTGTGCCAAAAATCCTCTCTATAGGCAAAGGGAAGCAGCTCCCTTCTCCTCCTCCTCATAGGGGATCATTCTCTTTGCTGAACTTACTCATGAACCAGAAAAATGGTCTCCTCTTCCCTTACAGCATTTCATTGTGAATAAATCTCTTCCCTCTGGATCCTTATCCCCGCCCTTTCTCCCATTTTCCCTGCCAACAAACAGAAGAGGCATTTTCAGTCTCTGGTGGGTCTGGTTAGAAGCAGCTTTCCTGCAGGGTCAGTAATAAGGAAAATGAATTTTTTAAATAGTGTAGGCATTTTCACTAAGTCAAGTACTCTGTAAGTGACATAAACAAATCTAAGTATTTTACCAGATCATTTACTGATTTAATTAGTGTATCAATGCATAAACGAGCATTTCAAATTACCATATTATCTATATCTTGAGAAAGGAAATACAGTATAGTAGAAAGATCATTGGGATTGGAATCAGAAATGCTAACCCACATGACCCTGGCCAAGTTCCTTAACTTCTCAGGGTTTCTTTCCTTATCTGTAAAATGAAAATAGTAATTGCCCTCCCCGTTTCTCATTTTTACTGTTAAGGTCAAATGAGTTTCTGCATGTGAAATCCTTTTTGCAAGCATGAACTTCTATGAGAATATTAACATTTGAAAATCAGTCAAAAACCCAGAGTTCTTCCCAAAGAGAGCAACAAGGATGATAAAGGGAATGGATATTACCATATAAGAACCAATAAAGAAACTAGAGATATTTAGCCTGGAATAAAAAGAGGGAAAACATAGAGGATGTCCCAAAAGTCTTAATGCAGCTGTCAGCTTAAATAGCTGTATTAGCTAACTTCAAGCATTTGAAGGGTTGTTATGCTTAGATCCAGAAACCAGAACTTAAAACACTGTATGGACAGTGAAGAAAAGGAAATTTAATTTGAAATAAGGAAAAAAATCACAAATAGTGATATCTAAAAATAGAATGGTTTGTCTTTGAAGAAAAATGGGTTTCCTTTTACTGGAGTTCTTCAGGTAAGAACTTGCATGACTTTTTGGTAGTGATATTCTGGAGAAAATCTATGAGACAAGATGGTCTTTGAAATCTCTTCCAATTTTGAGATTCTGTGATTTTTGATGGTAACTATCATGGTATGAGAGCGTTTGTTGTTGTTAAATCATTTTTTTCAGTCATGTTTGACCCTATGTTACCCCATTTGGGGTTTTCTTGATAAGAGACTGAATTGGTTTTCCATTCAGTTCATTTTTCAGATGAGGCGATTGTGATTTTGCCCAGTCACACAGGTAATAAGTATCCAAAGCCAGGTTTGAACTCAAAAACAGGAGTCTTCCTGATTCCAGACCCAATATTATAGCCACTGTGTCACCTATTGGGGTGGAGGAGTCTATAAACTATGGCATGTGAGGAATGTTTGAAGAAAATTAATATGGTTATTATCAAAGGGAGAAAACTTAGAAGGAACATCAATGAATCAATCAGAAAGTTTTTATTCAGCTCTTAATATATGCCAGTGTTAGGTATTTGGTATACAAAGACAAAAATAGAAAAAGTTTCTACCAAAAGGGATCTTACAGTCTATTGAAGGAGATGGCACATACAGCATGTTTAAGTATGTAAAAGTGAGGTTCTTTCTTGGTCAGTGGAGGCACTAGCAGTTGGAGTTTATAAAAGTTATTTTTAAAAAGTTTGTCATATAGGAGATAGTGTTGGAACTGAGCTATGAAAGAAAGTAGGGATTCTAAGATATTGAGAATAATATTCTAGTATTTGTAGGTTTATAATGTGGAAGAGGGAGCAGAATTTAGTAAAGTGATCGTGTTTGTGTAATTGCTTCGTGGTCTCTGAGAACCTTTCAAGTTCTATTAACTATGAGCTGATGAATTCAATGTACATGAAGAAGTCGAATTAACAAGCATTTATGTGCCAGCAACCATGATGCCTTTGTGTATCTGAGTATTGGGCACACAAAAAATAACAAAACAGTGCCACTCTTAGGGAGCTCTCAGGCTGATGGTAGGGGAAATGGGGAGGGGGAGAGAAAACAACATGCAAACTACATGCAGATAAGGTATATAGAAATAAGTTGGAGATATTCAACAAGGTATAAACAGTTATCCCTTCTTAATCACAGAGATTAGGGATTTGGTGTCCCCATGGTCTGGAAAATCCAGCAAAAATATTTGGCCCTTCGTTCACACCAGAGAAGTCTGAATGTTTTCTTTTTATGGGGTATTTATAGTACCTTATTGTAAATTTTGGGTGAAGTATTTGGTCATAGGTTCTCTGTCATCTGCTGGCCTTTGAGTGGCGTCAGCAGCTTCCACAAAATTCTCAGAAAATTCCCATTTAGTTTCTTATGCTGACCCATAATAAATCCAAACCACAAAGGGGAAAGCTGCAATGTAGAAGGGATAAAGTACTAGCATTATTGGGTATTAGGACAAGCCTCTTAAAAAGATTAGATTTTTATCTGAGACTCAAAGCAAATCAGAGAAACCAAAAGGCAGAGGAGGAAAAGAATTCCAGGCATAGGGGACAGGCAGTGAAAATATGCTGTCAGGAGATAGAGTTTATATTTTCATCTCCACATAACTCAGTGCCCAATTTCTTTTTTTTAATTTTTTTAAAAAGACATTGGTTATAGAATACTGAAAATCAAATATTTGAAGGCAGGTGTTTTAAAATGCATTTAACTTTCCTGGATCTTACTTTTTTCCAAATGTAAGGTATAAATAGGGTAAAGAATACATTCAATGACTTCTGAAGTTCCATATGGCTCCAGAACAAGGGTCCTATGGTTTCATACAATCTCCTTATTTTAAAGATGAGGAAACTGAGGGTCAGAGAGATATAGTTGTTTGCCCACCAGCACATAGCTAATCAATGGCAGAATCAGGATTCCAACTTAATTTCTAGTGCCTCTGACCAGGCTTACAGGCCACTTAAAGCATTTCTTTCCACAGCTGAGACCTGTTTGTTCTTAGTGCATGGTGCATCTAGAATGGTTTAACAGCTTAAAGCCTTGATGAGAATTGCTCTTTTCTACTGATAAAGCATTTTTACATATTGCCTGGAAGGAAGAAGAGGGGGGAAATGATAATAATACTAACAATAGTAATAAGTAAAATTTATTCATGTAAGAGAAGTAGCATGGTATACTGGATAGAAAGCTACCCTTGTAGCCATGAAGACCAAAGTTCAGATCTCACCTGTGATATATATTGGGTGTGTAACCTCAGGAAATACTAGGATTTGCAAAGAAGGTGCCAACTAAGCATTGGTGGAAGGAGTTACCTATGCTAATGAAAGCATGTAGGGGTTCTTAAACCTTTCTGTATGTGTCATATACTTCTTGCAGCCAGGGGAAACCTATGAACTTATTCTCAGAATAATAAATTTAAACAATTTAAAGAAATGCTAAATTTCAGTTCATTTTTAGTAAAAATCAAGATGTATTTTCTGTAACAGTTCAACTTCATGGACCTCTTGTGAATCTTTGAATCCCAGTTTAAATACTCATTTTATGGTGATTTAACATTTTCAAAGGACTTTATATTTATTATTTTATTTGATCTTCGAAGGAAACAAATGAGGTAGTTATTAAAAAATATTATCCCTATTTTATAGGTGAGAAAATTGAGTCTCAAGGATGCTAATTAACTTCCTCAGGATTATCCAATCAGTATCAGAAGAAGGCAGAATTTGAAACCAAGTGTCTCTGCTAACTCAAAACAGCAAAAAAGTAGAGAAAAGAGAGAGAGAGATTTAAATATGGTGGGGAGGAAAAGGAATATATGTTGACATGGAAATAGTGTTGGCTCTGATAGTTTATAATATTTCTAGTTAAGAAATTACAACCAATTAGTGGTTTTTCTAGAATTTAATCACTACATTATAAGTGACTGAATGACAGGGAACAAATATTCCTCCTTTTCATATATCTCACAGTACCAAGGACACAATAGGAGCTCAATATTTCCTGAGTGAATGAATGAGTAATCACTCTTCACGTCTCTCCAACCTTGCATATCTATGCCTTTCATTAAATGAACTGGAGTTAAAGGGAAAACTTCATTTTTCTGAATCCTTGAAATATGTTGGGATGTTTATTTTGTTTTGTCCCCACCTAAAATGACAATGTTCTGATAAAAGAACTTGCTGCATAATCATTCCGCTGCTTATTAGAGGATTGGCAGAATTCAGAACATTTGTTGCCTCCTCTCTAATCCTTTGTCTTTGAAAAGACCTGATGTTTTTTCCTTATGCTTTATGTGATTGCACATTTTGAGGACAATGGGAAGATAAGAGGGACAGAAAAATACTTTCACAAGATAAAATAATAATAATAAGACATTATTTTGCTGCAATGTCTTCTGCAATGAAACTGAATAAAAATTAGCTGCTATTTAAGCAGGTAATCCCTCCCTTTGTTTGATTCCAGCAAGTAGAAAATCAAATATAAAACTAGCATTTTCCACAGCTGACTCTATCCTAGGTCTATAGAGCAATAAGTCTTCTCACTGAATAGGGTCTACCAGCCAGAGTCGACTTTAGGAACTGCCCTTGAGGTGAGGGAGAGAAACTCTGACCCTGTTTACCCAAGTGTCCCTGTGTGGAAAGAAGTGCTGTCTTTTAAGCTCCAAAAGCAGTGCTGTTTTTTTTCTTTTTTTTTTTTTTTTTTTTTTTGTCTTATGATGACCACATTTGGAATGTTCTGGGTTTAGATGACAAAAGGCTTTTTTATGCTTTCCTTTGTTTATTAAGGGAACGGCGTTACTGACTGTAGATCAGAGAAGATGGGAAGATCTGAAAAGCAGACTGAAGATAGCACAACCTCTTCATCTCCCACCTCGCCCGGGTATCAAAGATGCTCTGATTTCATTCATGTTGGGCACTAGTGTTCATGATTCCCCAGGAGTCTAAGATTTAAATTAAAATAATAATCGTGAGGCCGCTAGGAGGTTGTGCATAAGTTAATGCAGAAACAGCCATCTAACCACAGATCTCTGCATAAGGCTATTAAAACTAGCCGCCCAAAGGTTGTGCTTCAGTGCTTTTAGGATAAGCCTTAATGAAAAAAATGAATTTTTAAATAAAATATATTTGTGCTTGCCTTTTAATAATGAGAGTGAAATATATTAACCTGACAGAAATGTGACTGTCCTCTTAATACTAAAGGCTTCATGCAGTTGTTGTTTTTAAATATTCAAAGTTAGATTAAAACTGTAGCAGGAAAAAAATGTTGAATGTGTCTTGAGATGATCATTATAGAAAATGAAAAACAAGAAAGCAAATGTGACCCAGGACTAAAATGCCCTTGCAAAAATCCCTCTTTTGCAGATAATGATGGTTTTAGAGCTAAAATGTATGACATTACCCAGCATCCCTTTTTTAAGAGGACTATAGCTGTGCTGGTCCTGGCTCAATCTGTGCTGCTGTCAGTCAAGGTACATTTTTTAATATATATTTTACTTCACACTATGCATTTGCAAATATTTTTTTTCATTCATCTAGCTGAGAATGTAGCAAGCTGCCATTCTTGTCGAAACATAAATTCAGCCATAATTTAAAAAAAATTTCTCCTAATAAGAAGAAGGAGAAAAAACATCTTAAGGAATCACATGGTTACATGTTTCTTTTCTGATTTCAGTGGGATGTTGCAGACCCAGTTACTGTTCCTTTAGCAACAATGTCGGTTGTGTTCACCTTCATTTTTGTCCTGGAGGTATGATAAAGGGCTTAAGATTCTCCAAGTTGTTTCTGCTCATTTCCTGTTTTTCACTTTCATGGGTGGGGTACAGGTTATGGATTCAGAATGCTAGAGCTGTTAAAGAGCAAGCCATGAAGGCCCCTCATTTTTACAGATGAAGAAGCTGAGTCCCTCAAAAGAGAATCTCTGAGGTTTACACAAGATCACAAAGATATTAAGCGGCAGGGCTGAAATTTGAATTTAGATTCTCTGATTCCAAAACCAGCTCTCTTTCACCTGTACCACACCTCCTCCCCTCAATTCATCATTTTAAGATGGAAGCTTTAAATGAAAATTATTTTTTATTATTTCATTACCTTAAGAGAATTATTTTTGAAAACATATCATTAGAATTATTTCCTTTTTAATATGATGATATCCATTTCTATAACAATATTCTCTTTTCCAACTGGTGAGACACTTCTGGGGACTACTGTGCCTGAGTTGTGGCAGTGTTAGTGATGTCAGCTCGAGTATTTAGAGCTAGCTGCACAATCAGTGATTTAGGGTACTCAAAATATAGCAAGGAGAGCTGACTCATGGTTTTGCTCTTGACAGAGCTAAGATTACTTTAAAATACATGTTAGTTGCACAATCACTATTCAATTCAACTTTAAGACCCTGGAACTTAGATTCCATAAATGTGTGGTGTTGGATGTTTCCTATCCCTATGAGTGCTTTACTTGAGGAAGCAAAATATCCTGCTGTCTAAATTAGTGGGGGGAGGTGGGTTAGAAAGACAGAGTATGGAGGAATGGCTTTTACCATTAATTTATAGCTCATTCAATTTCTAATGGGTTTATATTTTTTAGAAAGTGACTCATGTTTCATCTAGTGAGAAATACTTCTTTTAATTTATACAAACTATTTCAATTTTTAAATAATTTCCTAAAAATAATTGTTTGTATTTTCATTTGGTAGTAGACTCTACTTGTGCTTGGTAAATTAAAGTTTTGCTAGAAAAAAAAATCGATCATCTTATGTGTCTTCATTGTTTGCCAGGTTACAATGAAGATTATCGCCATGTCACCTGCAGGCTTCTGGCAGAGCCGAAGGAATCGATATGACCTCTTGGTGACTTCCCTTGGTGTCATTTGGGTGATACTTCATTTTGCTCTCCTTGTAAGATCCTCAATAGCAATAATACTGTCTTGCTTATTAAAAGTAAAGCCAGTCCTATATTAGACCTGCAAGTGGGGAAAAGCATAGGTAGAAAAGAAGCAAAACATTGGATAATTCAGAAACTGCATCTTTTCTCTCTGGAGTACGCACACCTTCTTCCCACTCAGCCTCAGCAGCAGTGGCATGGTATGCTATAGATAGTCTATGACACAAAGAGCCCACACATCTACAAGCACGAACTGACTCTATTAAGAAAATGCTATGTTGATGATATTTTATGCTGCCTTCATAAAAAAGTAGAACTCTCCCAGGAGGAGCTGTCACAGCTCCTAGACACTAGCAGCTTTTCTGTGAACCCAATTCTCACTGTTGTTGGCACGTGGAAGAAGAAGGATCCAGTAAAAATTTGCTCAGTACTTCAGTGGATTGGGAAGAACATCTATCTTTTTTTCCCTTCCAATGCATACCCTAGAGAATAGGGACCTCTCACATTCAAGGTCTGACCAAAGGCAGCACAGTTGCCTGGTACAAAGAAAGCACCTAATAAAATCTAGTTATCTAACAGTGCCCTGTATATAGAGGACTGAGCATAGAAATTCTTAAATCTGACAAACTCACTGTCCTATTATCACTTTTTGTGTTCTTCATTCAGAAACCATACAACTTTCTCAAAATAATTTTTTAAATTGATCATCTAAAAAGTTACTAAACCCCTTCTAGCCCACAAACATACATACAGAAAATATATTCATAGGGTACAGGTTATGGATTCAGAATGTTAGAGCTGTTAAGGAGCAAGTCATTAAATCCCCTCATTTTTACAGATGAAAAAGCTGTCTCTCAAAAGAGAATCTCTGAAATTTACACAAGATTTCAAAGATATTAAGCAGATATTTCTGTTTGAAAACTTTTCAAGTTGGAGAAGTAATGTGGTTTGGTGGAAGGAGAACTGGATTTGGATTCTGAGAGCCAGGTTTCAAATCCAGCTCTGTTAATTTAGCCATCCCTGGGTGACTTTGAACCACTTTACTTCTATGAATCTCGCTAGTAAAATGAAGGGGATGGGCAACAATGCCTCTGATGTGCCTGCCAGTTCTAAGTTGATGATCCTTTGAAGTCATATATTTTTCTGGGTCTGTGATCTTATGATAAATAGAATGCTTCTTAAATTTGTTGGTAACATTTGGTTAGGCTGACCCAACAAAGCACAAACATCCTTTGACAGCTTCTTTTTTTAAACCAGAGTGTTCATGACAGCTCTATCTAATGAAATGTTTACTTTCTAGTAAGGCAATTGTTTAGTTCATTGTAAAGTTAATAAGGCTAATTTTTGTCAGCAAATAATGATGCATGGATTAACTGTCTTTAAAGAGTTATCTAATCATCATCACTGAAAGGATGTCTCATACCCAAATCATCCTAGATTGATGAGCATCTTGTCTTATCCTAAAAAAAAAAAAACTTACAGAGAAGGAGACTTCCTGATCTTCTTGGGTAATCAATTGTAATATTGAGCTACTCTCCTTGTCAGGAATGTTGCTCTTATTAGATTTAGGATCAGCAGGTCTGAGTTCAAATCCTATCTCTTTAATATACTACTTGTATACAGTAATATACACTACTGTAAAAATCATGTAACCTTTCTGGACATATAAAACCCTCTCTAGGTTTTATAATCTGCAAAATAGGATGCTGGAATTAAATGATCCCTAACGTCTTTCTTAGCTCTAAATCCGCTGATGCCTTATATTTCATCACAAGATCCTCTGCCATTAAGGTCAATAGACATGAAAATCATGTCTTTAGCATCTCCTTTATTCATCTGTAATTTCCATGAAGGCAGGAGCTGCACCTTATCAGAACTTTCAATCTGTTCCTCATACCTAGTATAGTGTTTTGCACACAGGCAGCACTTAATAAATGATTGTTAAATGCTTATTTTATATAATAACCCTTCAATAGAGAAGTCACCTAAGCAAAACAGAGCTCCAAGTTTCATTTATTATTTTCATTTTATGTATAATATTTATTCATGAGATGTGACAGTGACCTTTTCAGAACCTTCTTAGACAAATTTCCTATATGAATTTCCACATTTTATTAAAGCAATTTTCAGTAGACTTCTCAGATGGTTTCAAGTGAGAAATGGAACTGGAACTGGAACAAAATCTCTTGTGCAAATTATGAAAGTCTTTCTTCTATTTAAATTCCAGAATGCATATACATATATGATGGGAGCCTGTGTGATTGTCTTCAGATTTTTCTCCATTTGTGGAAAACATGTAAGTGTCTCATAAGTTATGATTCTGTCAGTTAACTGTAAAGACAATATAAATAAGAAGTTTGCAACAGCTTCTTAAGGAGGGCTTCATATTTAAGTACATATTTTTCAGAATTATTAACAAAAAATTACTCAAAATAATAAGCCTAAGAACTCATCAATATCAGTAGATAACAGCCCCATAAGCTACTTGTCCTCAAAAAGAATTGTAGATTTCAATAGTATGGTTGTTTATTCAGCAAATGAAATGAATTGTCAAAAAGATTTGCATCATCCACAAAAATATTGTTCATTTTCCTTTGTGATAAACTTTGTTCTTAATGGGGATCTTCATTTATGGAGGAAAAATATGATTATGTTTATTATAGACCATATTATAGAGCAATGATCCTGGGAATAATAAAGGCAATAATATAACCAATATTCAAAGTGCAACTTAGATAGGCACTGATAATTGTGGAAACCAAAGAGAATTTCTTGTGTTTGAGAAGTAGCATAGTACAGTGTGAAAGAACATTGACCCTAGGTTCAAATATGGTTCCAGCACTACCTTTGTAACTTTAAGAAAATCACTTTACTAAGATTCTTTACTTATAAAATGAACATATTGGAAAATCTCTAAGGCCTCTTCCAGCTCTAAACCTCTAGTCTTATGAAAAATTACTTTAAAATGTCTTGTAGGATATAAAGTAAAAGGCACATTTGTTTTGCTTCCTTCTCTATTGATATGTTGTTTTTCTAGAAGGGATAATATAATACAGAATAATGTCTGTGATCCCCAAAGTATAGCATAAATTATATAAGCAAACTTTTGTGTTTTAAAGTGTTTTAAAGTAATGATTCTAGTGGATATTGCCTCCCCAAAATTACTAACATTTATTTCTACTGAAAAGAATCAAAGTGGCTTCTTAGTCCTCTAAGAGAAAGTTTGGACAATGCTGTTTACCCATGTTGACTTGGCCAACTTAAAGAGATGAATAATTTACTGAAGATTTAGCAACCAGGAGTTAAAAAAAAAAGTACTCATCAGTCATGTGAAATAAAAGACTAGAGATAAAGAGATCATGGAAAAGTCACATTACCTGTTTATGGTACTTGATCTCTATTAATAGAAAGGTTTTGAAATAGATATGGTAGACAATATAAATATAAACTACAGATGAGCCATCTAAGTGATCTTAACATGGCATTCTGTCATTATCATGACTACAGAGATAACGCCATCATGAAGGCTTTTTAAGAATAGATGTTATTTTTATATTTGTATCCAAACATTTATCTCAGTGCCTGACACAAAGTAGGTACTTAATAAATGTTTGTCAGTTGTCATCTAATAATATTGATAACCATAACCTCAACACCAAAACAGCTTATTAGCTATTTTAGAAGCTGGCTATGATACAAGCAAAGCATACCTTTGGTTGTTATTCACATATAAAAGATCCTGAAAATTTATTTTATTACAATCTGTTTAAATAAAATACCCTTTCTCCCCCATCTCTTCTACATGATTGAGTTATATTCTTCTTCCTGCTTGCAGGTAACACTAAAGATGCTCCTTTTGACAGTGGTTGTCAGCATGTACAAAAGTTTCTTTATCATCGTGGGGATGTTTTTATTGTTGCTGTGCTATGCCTTTGCTGGAGTTGTTTTGTTTGGTACGGTGAAATATGGAGAGAACATTAACAGGTTGGCATTCCTCATATCTATTTCCTTTTTTAATTAAATAAAGAAACCATTTTTATATACATGAGCATGTTACTAGTGCTATAAAAATCTTTGTGGGTGGTTATTTGTTTTTTTGAGGTTTTATCTGATAGAGACTAAGAAGGACAAAGGTAATAAATGAGAAATCAAAAGAGATTAAAACTGCCAGAATCAGGCATGATCCTGTGCCATTTTTCCATTGAAAACTTAGCACATTAAAGTGCCAGTCTTGAATATACATTGTGTTGAGTCTATATTTCAGTGCAGAAAAATAAAACTTTATACATAATTTTGAATTTAGACAATAATCACTAAGTTTATAGAGATAAGGGAGATGTAATTATTGTTTTTGTTTTATCAACTTGCATCTTATTTGGGAAATTAAATTCAATGTAAGTGATTATGTTTTGCTACACAGAACTTGCCTCCACAGATTTTCCTGCATCTGTTCCCTTCTTTCCACTCATAATGGTACAGGACCTCATTATTTCTCATAGAGACTACTATAATAGGTTCCAAATTGGTCTTTTTGACTGAAATCTATATTCTCTCCATCCAATCTATTTCAAACAACTACTGAAGCAATTTTTCTAAATCTCAAGACTCCCCTGGCTCTGCATTGCTGAGGAGCTTTCAATAACTCCCTACTGCCTCTAGAATAAATGGGAGAATAAAATCATCTCAGCCATGCATCTAAGTCTCCATGGAATCTAGCTCCAGTTTTCCTTTACATTCCCACAAAGCTAATCTATATGTACCCTAAACTCAACATAGCATCATTGGAAACTATACAATTGTTGAATCTATTCTTCAGGCTAGAAATGAATTATCTTATTATTACCATTCAAAATCTTTACCTTCCTTCAAAGGCAAATTCCACTGCTATTTCTTCCATGAAGCCTTCCCTATTCTCACTTTCCCCAACTCTAGCTACATGTGATATCTATATCCTAAGATTTCTTAGAGATCTTTTGCTATAAGTTTCTTTTGCTCCCACTATTTCCTACTCTGTTATAATTACCCATGAAATATCTTATGCATTTATTTTCTTTTTCTACCTAAAATTTAGGACATAGGTGGCACTTGTAAATATTTATTTACCATGGGGACAGAAACCACAAGATTGTAATGTGATTTTTTTTTCAATGTGACTTAAATATTATGTATTCAGGCCTTGCTACATGCAAATCACTATAAAATGACAGATGAGTTTAAATATGACTTGAAACATTTACCTCTTACAAACCTCTGTTTGTTCCAGTTTCCTCATCTGTAAAATGAAGATAATAATAACATATTCCTCCTAGGGCTATTGAAAGAATTAAATGAATTAATATTTTAAAGCATTTGGCATCTAAGGCCAGGCACAGAATAATATTATATAAGTGTTTTTAATAATGATAATAATAATAATATTATATTAAATGCTAAAAATGATGCTTAGTTGCTTCAAAATACTCTACCAAGATGCTATCAAGAAACTTACAGTTTAAAAGGTAAGATAATAGAAATATAATATATCACCACAATATATCTTTAATGTGACTGATATGCATATTTCCTCCCCCTGGTATAATTTCTAACCTATTCATACCTCCTTATCCTGTGAAATTCTTGCCTATATCTTTCCAGTAATCCTCCATGAAAACATTCCACAACATGATGACAGCCTAAGTCTCCATATTGTAGCATTCAATCTTTTCTTCTGTAGCCTTTGGTCTTGTTATTCAGCCAGACTACTTTCATTTACAAAGTATTTCCTAGGTTACATCTTTGGTACAGTAGCATGGTGATGCAGTAGAGTGACAGACCTGGAGTCTGATTTCAGACACTTACTAACTATGTGAGCCTGAGCAGTCACTTAACCCTGTTTGCCTCAGTTTCCTCATCTGTAAAATGACCTGGAAAAAGAAATGGTGAACCACTCCATATCTTTGCCAAGTCATTAAGAACTAAACATGACTGAATTAAAACAACATCCTTTGAATGCTTATGCACATCACTATTGAAATTGTCTGAAGGCTATTAATTCTCACCCTGTGTTGAACATGGTGGGTACTACAACAAGGATACGGAGCTGAGAAAGGTTTAATGGAGCATCTGGCAATTTCAGGATTAATACTAAAGAAAGATTGGGTTTTATTAAGCAGAGATATTAAGAGACAGAATATTTTGAGATAATCTGAAAAGAACAGAACATATCTGAAGAGAAATGATTAGGATGCAGGGAGCACAGTATAGGGTAAGACATTTGATTTTAGAATCTGAACACTTGGGTTCAAGGTCTAGTTCTGTCACTTGCTACTTCTGTGAATTTTGACAAGTTATTTGACTTCTCCAATCTTGATTATCATAATTTTTAATATGTGAAGATAAGCTTTGGGATGCCTTCCAAATCTAAATCTATTATCCAATAATCTAGTTCATCTGAAACACAATGTACCACAGGCAATACTGGTGAAAAGCCTCGAAAGATTTGTTAAGACCATATTTTTTTGTTGTTGTTGTTATTCTTCAGTCTTTTCAATTACATCTGACTCTTCATGATGCCATTTTGGCTTTTCTTGGTAAAAATACTGGAGTGATTTACCATTTCCTTTTCAAGTTCCTTTTACACATGAGAAAACTGAGGTAAACAGAGTTAAGTGACTTGCCCAAAGACACACAATTAATAAGTGTCCAAGTCAGGATTCAAACTCAGAAAGATGATACTTCCCGACTCCAGACCTGGCACTCTATCCATTGTGCCAACTTGCTGCCCTGGGGTCATATTTTAAGGAGTTATAAATATTAGGATTAAGGATGTTTTTTTTTTCCCTATAAAGAATAGGGAATCATTAACGTTTTTTGAGTAGCTGAGAACAACCACCTATACTTTAAAAAAGATGAATTAGGGCAGCATAGAATTCAGCAACCTCCAAGGACACCAATTACTTTTTAACAAAATCTACCAGGAAAATTCAAAAACAGTTTGACAAGTTTAGACCATCGTTTCCCACCATATGCCACAATAAATTCAAAACTGATGCTTGGCCCTACTATAAAAAATCATGTTATTAAGAAGAGAAGAAGAGATACCTTTTACAGCTATGGATAGAGGGGAAATTATTAACCAAAAAAGAGATAAAAATGATCATAAATGGGGCACCGAGGTGGTGCAGTGTATAGAGTACCAGCCCTGAAGTCAGGAAGACCTGAGTTAAAATCTGGCCTCAGACACTTAACACTTCCTAGTTTTGTGACCCTGGGCATGTCACTTAATACTAATTGCCTCAGCAAAAAAGCAAAAAAAAAATCATAAATGATAAAATGGATAATTTGATTACATAAAATTTAAAGTTTTCATACAAATGCAATCAGTGCAATTAGATTAATTGTTAATTAGGAAAAAATCTTTGCAGCAAATTTCTCTGGTAGAAGTCTGATATCCAAAAGTTTCCAGGGAATGAGACAAATAGAAAAGAATGAGAACCATTCCTCAATAGATTCTTCAATAGGTCAAAGAATATGAACATGCAGTTCCCACAATGAGAAATGCAAACTATCAACAATATATACAATTGCTTCAAATAATAGCAAGAGATATGTACATAAAAATAATTCTGAAATCTATCTCATAATTGTACCATTATCAAAGTTGCCAAAAAAAATAAAAAAGAAAATTCATAATGGAGGACCTCTGAGGGTAAAAGCATACTTATGCACTGTTGGTAACGATACTAAATGGTGCAACATTCTGGAAAACAACTTGAAACTACTCCCCTCAAAATCACTAACCTTTGATACTATGGTTGAAGTATGAGGAAGGCAGAGGGTAAGGGCAAGGTGGAGAATAAGGGAAATGGAGGCGGGGAGAGAATGAGTGAGGAATATGTAGTTTTTCAATTTAATAAAAATATGAAGTATAAGAGACAGTGTAAAGTGAAATTAAGGTTGAAAGAAAAATTGGTGCTAGATGCTGTAGGGATTTACGTGCAAAACTAAGAAAGGTGAGTGAAATAAGTGAAAAATTAAGAGAGGTAAAATATAATGAGTTTGATTCTGGGCAAGTTCAATTTGGGATGTTTGAGAACAGTCTAGGAGGAGATGTCTAACAAACAACTGATGTAAGATTGGAGCTCAGGAATAAGATAAATGGATTATTAAGGGTAGGGAGAGAAAGAGAGGGTAAAATCCAAAAAAATAAAAGATTTCAAATCCAGACAATTAGAAAAATGGTACATTAACAAAAATAGAGAATTAACAAGATGAGGAATGTTAAGGATGGAGAAGATTATGAGTTCAGGTTTGAATTTTTAAAACTAGAGCCTAAGAGTGATGCTGAGACTAGAGATGGATTGTAGAAGATTACTAATAAGCATAAGTATAATAAGTAGAATGGAGGAATCTATGTGACTGACATAGAAAAGGATTCAGGTCTCCTTAGTACAGAATAAAAAAATTTACCCTGGTTTGTTCCCCTGATACTAGAGATACAAGGGAAAAGTGATTTTACTAGAATTTCTTTTAGGTCAGGACTTGTTAATATTGTGTGTGTGTGTGTGTGTGTGTGTGTGTGTGTGTGTGTG
>JAJPUD010012299.1:0-50034 GCA_023553655.1 Myrmecobius fasciatus
CGGGAGTTCACAGAGAAAGCTGTCCGCAGTTCGCCATCTTGGCTCCGACCCCCCCTATATTGTAGGTTTTTTAAAATAAATTTTAGTTGATACTTTATGTTCATTTGAATTACATTAATACTGAGCACAGTAATCAGGTATTTCGACCACCTTAGAGTGTTTTTGTTCATTTGTTGATTGCCTGTTACTTTTTAAAATGTTAAATTTTTACTGATTTGTATGTATTTTTAAATATCTACCTTCGTTGTCGAGTTCTCTTTGCATATTCAATAGTCTTTTCAGACAATTTCCATTATTCCTCAACTAAATTTTTTTCCCTTTGGGTCTTCAAAATTTTATTCTTGAGTTTCTTATCCTTTTGATGCTAATGTAATAGATAACAGGAAGTTGTGAATATATTAAAAAAAAAAGGAGTCTCTGAATTTTTTTAATAAAATTCTTAAATGAGTAAGTTAGTGAACGAAAAGCCTTTGTTGAGAAAGTACTGTGTTGAGCCCTGGGAGCACAAATACAGAGGCAAGACAATTTTTTGCCATCTAGAGAACCCATGTTCTAATAGGGGGAAATAATGCTCATAAAGGGATGTACTTGCCAGAAAAGGTTATATAGACATAAGGGAATCATTTGACATAATTGTTTTCTAAAACTAGTTGTTAATGTTTTGATTACTATTCCCTGAGCAAAAGGAAAAAGAATAACAAGGAACAGTTAATTGGATAGATGGAGTGAGAAACATTGTCTGCGTGTTTGCATTAGGTGACTTAGCAATTGGGACAGGATGACTCTAGGTTGGTAGTTATAAATATTACTGTATTAAGTATGAGTCAAATTGCATTCATCAAGATCCTCACAGAATTCCTGAAGTCTTTATTCACATTTTAGAATATATAATACAAATAAATTTATTTTTTACCCTTTTTTTTTTTTTTTTTTTTTTTTTAGCTCTCTTACTTGGTGACTTCATAAGCTTGCCATAGTTTTAATTCTATCTTTGTGCAGATTTTGAACAGCATTCTCTTTATCTTCACCTGCCTCTTGGATATTTAAAAGTGATTGTCCCTTGCTATCCTTAAACATGTTTCTAAACAAGAACTCATTATCTTTTCTCTCCAAAATGTATTCTTCTGAAGATCCTTATTTATGTCCACAGTTTTTCTAATCATCTTGGTTTGTGACTTTAGTGTCATTTTTGATTCCTCTAACTCACTTTATATACCAAGTTAATTTCCAAATCTTATTTCTAGCTCTATAATATCACTTGCATCAATTCCCTTCTCTTCACATGGCAGCTATCCTAGTTCAGGTTCTCATCAGTCCATCTCTGGATTATTAAAATGACCTAATCAGTCAGTCTCTCTGCAGACTTCAGATTTCTATTTTCTCTGATGTGTCTTCCATTTAGCTGCCAAACTGATATTCCTAAAGTACAGATCTGATCATGTCACTCCCTTTCTCAATAAACTCTAGTGATCTGTTACTTTTAGGATCAAATATGAACTCTTTTGTCTAGAATTTAAGCTTTTAAAACCTCGTCCAAACCTGCCTTTCTACCTTGATTATACATTAAAGCCTCTTTATCCTTCTTTGGTCCAGCCAGACTAGTGTTACGTTCCTCATCCTAGCTGTTCCCTGTGTTATGAATGGAAATTACTTTAACTTCCACCTAAGTGACAACTTCTATATGAGACATTTACCAGTTTCCCTTGGATGTTTGTGCCGTCTACATTCTATCTGTTTTGTATATACCTATTTATTTACATATCTCTCTCAATAGAATATATAACCACCTTGAGATTAGGAGTTGGTTTATTTCTGTATTTGTACCTCCCATGCATAGTACTTTGTACATATTAGGCACTTAAAAATCTTGCTGATTGTAGTGCCCTGTTTATCTTAATTATCCTGAGGATCTTTCATAACAAATAATTATTAATAATTTAAATTATAATTTAATGATAATTGCATTTATGTATAGTGCTTTAAGGTTTGTAAAATACAAAAACCATTTCATTTTATCCTCACAACAACCCTGAGAGGTAATATTATTATCCTCATTTTGCAAATCAGGAATCTAAGGCAAATAACTTCAGTAACTTGCTCAGAGTTACATATACATAAGTATTTAAGACCAAATTTCAACATTCTTCCTGACTCCAGGCCTACCACTCTATTCATTATCTCAGCTAGCTGGCTAAGAAAGTATAAGTTAAGGGGCAGCTAGGTGGTGCAGTGGTTAGAGCACCAGCCCTGAAGTCAGGAGGACCTGAGTTCAAATTTGATCTCAGACACTTTCTAGCTGTGTGACCCTGGGCAAGTCACTTAACCCCAATTGCCTCAGCAAAAAAAGAAAAAAAAAAGAAAGTATAAGTTAATTGTTCGCATCATTTTATCTTAACTGTGAGGGAGGAATTGTCATCTTTGTATGTCTGCTCCCTCATCATGGTATTTTTTACTTAGTACATACTCAAAATTTATTGAATGATCCTGAGTTGTCGAGAAAAGATTACACATATTAAATAATACATCCTGTTTAATAAATTATAGAAACATCAGAGATTTAATAAAGATTTCTATTTGGGGCACTTTCTTCTTTGGTAAAATGAGGTGATTTGAGTAGGTCATTCTTAAGTTCCTTTTGGGTTTTAAAATTTTGTTTCTGATCTTCCCAATTTCAGATCCATTATTCTATCCATTGTGCCACCCAATCGCCTATCATTTCATTGTGATTTTTCTGCATGTGGAATGCTAAGTCAGATATCAGAGGAGAAAAGAATAAACTTTTCATAGAAACTATCTAATAAGGAAAATAGCCTTTTTAATATAGCTGTGTTCATCAGGCAGCATTATTTCATTTCAGTTGCTCATTTTGATTCACTTAATGAGAAAGATATTTCAAATTATGTGGAGCATACATTGAAACAGTCAGAAAATTTTTTGCCCCTGCCATAGTGTGCAATATTTTATTCTATTTTTAAATCTATTTTTTTTTTTTTTGTAATTTTTTTTCTACAGAGGAGGAAGGAAGGGACCTGAGTTGTTTTGTAGCTTCTCTCATTCAAGTGATGCTGGATCCTTATTTTCGGACCATTACTGGATTTCAAAGTCTGATACAGAAAGAATGGGTCATGGCAGGTTATCAATTTTTAGACAGATGTAACCACTTAAAGAGATCTGAGAAAGAGGTATGAAAAAACTCAAGTTTTGAGTAAAGACTTGGTAAAATGTGTGTTATGAGATTGATACTACAGAGATTCACAGAATTGCAAGTATGATTTTAAAATATATTTAGTAATGTTCATTTAATAATAATTATTATTAATGTTTAGTAAGTAATACTTAACACATTGTGGATTTATTAAGTAATATTCAAAATCATATTTGCAGTTTTGTGAATCTCTGTAGTAAATATCTGTTGTGTACAAAGCACTCTTCAGATGCTTGGAAAGGCACAAAATTTAACTGGCACAGTGATTTCATGGAGAGGGAGGGGGGAAGGGAAAAAAACTGTATATATGTATGCATATATATGTAGATATACACAAATATATTCATCTAATCAAAGGTTTTGAACACGAGAGACTGGGTGAGTAGTGGTACCTTAGAGTCAAAAGGAAGAATAATTTTAGGTAGGAAATTATCTTGGTTTTGAATCCATTAAACTTGAGAATGTGGGTGGGACATGCAGTGGAAATATTCCATGATGAGCTGAAGATACTACTTTGATTCTCAGAAGAGAAATCAAGGCTAGAGATACAGAATTGGGATCACATATATAGAAGTTGTAATTGAAGAAATGGGAGTGCATGCTGTCACCATGGAGAGAGTACAGAGAAAGGAGAGCATCAAGCATAGAACTTTTATTATTTATTAAATTTTAACAAATTTAAGAACAATCCACAACCATTTATTAACTAATTACTCTCTGCCAGACACTGTGGTAGATGTTGAGGATATAAATTCAAAAGGGTGACAGTCCTGTTGTCAGGGAGCCTTTTTTTCTACTGATAGGATAAATTATGTTCATCAATAAGTAAAGATAGGAGATTTTTGTAGTCAAAAAGGGAAGGAATTCATGGAAAAGTAGATATAAAATACAAGAGGGAGGGATAAATGACTTCTGGATCAATGTACATGGAGAAGGATTAGCTTTATTGAGGGTTGGGAAATGAGATAGTATTTCAAAACATCATTTTGCCTTTATATATATATATATATATACATATATATATATATATATCTGTGGGATGAGTTCATTATATAAAGAAATCTTGTAGTGAATTCTTTTATGATACAAACAAGTTTCTGAATTATCTGTTTTTATGAAGTCAGATTTTGGTACATCATTTTCTTACAGTAGGCCTCATTTGTGCCATTAAAAAATAAAGTAGAGTGCTTTTGTAGGGGATAGAATTTAACACGAATTCAAATTGCTGTATAAATGTGAGCAATTATTATTACAGATATTTAGTATTGTTCCATTAGACTAATTCGTTCCTTTAAGCTTGGGTTTATTAAGACAAATTATTAAGACACATAAACAATGTTCTTGGGATCAATTATTTTGGACTGTGGTCTTTTCTCCCCTGAATTTATTCTTTGTTATTATTCTAAAGATAATAGATATGCTTATAAATGTGAACAGCTGAAGTACTAATTTTCTGTTTTGTTTTGCTAGTCTCCCTTATTCTTGTTATTTCTGGACTCCATCTGGCAGCTGTTAGAACAATATCCAGCAGCTTTTGAATTTTCAGAAACTTACTTAACAGTGCTATATGACAGTACACGGATCTCATTGTTTGGCACTTTTCTTTTCAACTGCCCTCACCAACGAGTAAAACAAAGCACAGTAAGTAAAGTGTTGTCATTTTAATTAGCTGATATTTCAGTTTTAGTTCTGTCATAAAGTTATCAAAAAGTTTAAAAATAATTTAGGAATTTTTTAAATAAATTTTCAGTTTTTAAATCTAAGTTTATGTAATTGGTGTGTTTTTTTATTAAATTTTGATTCTTGTGAACTTAGTTTTAAGCAAACATATAGTATTCAAAGAAAAATAAGAGACTTGTATTAGAAACTAAACTGTTGTATATGTGTTTAAGAAATCCATGTCTTGAATATAATAAAGCTATTGGATTTGTTACCCATTCAGCACATTTTTATACTTTTATTATATTTTCATATTGTTATATTTTTTAAAAATTAATCTTTTTTCATATTTGAACTCTCATTACTTTTTTTTTTATCTATAGAACAATTGGTGAACTGAATATTTTCTGAATTTCATTAAAGTGAGGGGGAAGGGAGACAAGATTATTTCCCTCTACAGAGTAGGAAGGAAAAGAAAGTTTGCTTTGGAGAGAGATGTTTTTTTTAATTAGTATATGATTGCTAAGTTATATTATTACATTATAGTATAATCATTTTAGATTAAGACAGTGATGAAGAGCATGTGTTTCTGTAACATTTCATAGGCCTACAAAGATTGAATCACTGGCTAAATGTACAAGAAATTGCAATCAGACTTTTAAAAGCAATACTTGAAGAAATAACAGTAATAGACTATGCAGGAAATATGCGTATAAAACAATAGATTTCTTTTTAAAAGCAAGACCTTTTTTTTAAATGTACCATGAGCCAAATCTAGGATTCTAGATTGAGCTCTAAAAAATCTAGCTCACTATTTTCTTGCCTTTTTTCTCATAAGTAGATAGCTTATATTATTTTAATGCTACAGTGGAGTGCATTTAGCATGCACTCCCTTCAGTGATGCTGATTAGAAAGCATTTGTGCTTGCTGTCCTACACCACTCTTATTCAAGTCTTACTCAGTCCATCCTAGGGCAAGGATCATCCATCCAGCTTTTATGGATCCAAGTGGATCATGTGGGATATGCATTAGTATCATTTTGATAATTTGATTGGTATGACTGATATTAAAAACTATAAATCAACTTTAGTAATAATGTCATATTTTTTTATTATTATTATATTGGCACAGTTTAGCCATGGACACTGAGGGAATGATTCCTCTAGCTATTTAAATTTTTTTAAGAACTATTTTGTAATTTAATCTATACAAATATTTTATATGCTTTGGTAGATTGATGCTCAGTTTTTGCATTTTGTAGTTATTTGGAATTGGCTTCACTTTGCATTTTGTTATTATATAGTAATACTTTTAATTTTTAAAGGTTAATTTTGCAATCTGTAAATTCACTTTGTCTCAGTTGGTGTCTTTGCTGATTCACTAGTGTTCTTTAAATAAGCCATTGTCACCACTGGATAAGGATAATTTTATACCCTCTTTATCCTTATGCCTTGAATTTCTTTCTTTTATCTTATTGCTATAGCTAACATTTTTAGAATTATATCACATTATAGGGTGGAGAGTAGACATTTTTACATCA
This sequence comes from Myrmecobius fasciatus, assembly GCA_023553655.1. Classification (NCBI taxonomy): domain Eukaryota; kingdom Metazoa; phylum Chordata; class Mammalia; order Dasyuromorphia; family Myrmecobiidae; genus Myrmecobius; species Myrmecobius fasciatus. The sequence continues at coordinate 6,405 of JAJPUD010012299.1, forward strand.
TTATTCCAGCATTCACTGAAAAAGCTTTTAGTTTACTTTCATTGACTATGAAGCTTGCTTTTGGTTTTAGGTAGATATTTTTTATGATATTTAAAAAACAACTATCTATACTATGTAGGGATTTTAGCATAATAATTGAATGTTATGCTTTTGTCAAAGGTTTTTTCCATGTTTTTCTCTTTGTCAAAATCACGTGGTTTTGAATGTTTCACATTTAAAGCAATTGTATTGATTGTTTTTCTAATGTTGAACCATCCCTGCATCCCAGATTTAAATTCAACTTGGTCATAAAGAATAATTTCTTGGGTGAATTGCTATAATTTTACAGTATTCTATTTAGTTTTTTAATCAGTCTTCATGTTATTGACTTGTTCTCTTTCTATACTTTGCTCTTTCATGGCTTAGATACTAGAATTATATTTGTCTTGCAAAAGGAATCTCTTGGAATACTTTATATGTTTTTAAGAATAAAGGTAGAATTGGCACTAATTGTTCTTTCAGGTTTTTTTAAATTTTCCTATGAATACATCAGGACCTGGAATTTTTGTTGTTGTTAGTTCTTATACAATTAATTTTCTTTTTTTGAGATACATTTGGTCTTCAGTTATTTTTGTATTTTTGAAGGTATTCGTCTATTTCTTTAGTAATTTCAACTCTTTTAGTGGCATAACTGTAGAAAATCCTGATGATTCTTGTGTTCTGCCATTTCACTGCTATTTTGTGAATTTGACCTCTTAAATCATATTGGCTAATGGTTTATCACTCTTATTAGTCCTTTCATAGAAACTATCTTTTAGTTTTACTTATCATTTAAAAAGATATTTCTTTCTAGTTAATCTTTCTCCTGTTGTGCTAAATTTTAGATTTATATGTTGCCTTTCTAATTTGTTAAAATTAAATTTTCACTTTATTTTGTTTTGTTTATTAAAACGTGTGTGTTTTTAATCACTTGTGATGGTTAACTCTCTAAAATTTATTGCATATTTTCCTGCATTTATTAACCAGAAAGTACTAATACAGCCTGCCTTAAAATATTGAAAATTTAAAAAATTGAAAATTCTCCCCATTAATACATTTCAGTACAAAGTATATATCCCTAAACAGTTAAGCAGCATTGCCTAATAATAATAATGTATTTGGTAATGCTACTTTTTACTTTTATGGTTGACCAGTTATTAATATAAAAAATGAATAGTATAAGTATTACCAACATTGTACCTGTTTTATGGTTTACCAAGTGTCTGCTTGGAGAGGAAGAGAAAGTGGGAGAAGAGGAATATATTTATCATAGGGCCTCTGAAACCGAATTTGGCCATTGTATTAAATTTGTATTCTTGGAGAATTTTCACTTACAGTATTGTGGCCATGTATATTCTTTTGAATCTGCTCTCTTTGCTCTGAATCAATTCATTCAGATATTCTCAGTTGTATGAATTTGAATTTAGAATTTCTGAATTCTCCATATTTGTCACTTTGTCATATATACTATGGTCATTCTTCAAGGAATAGGTATCTACTTTGTTTCAAGATTTTTGCTACCATGTTAAAGGCTGCTATTAATATGAATATGAATATGAATACAGAGTATTCAATACAGAAACAGCTGGGTCTGAAAATAGCTTCCACATCAGAAGCCAGTTGCATACTGTCTGTTAAAATGAAGTGTTTGCTGGGGGTAGGGTTAGGGCCCTCTTGCTGTAAATATAACTCTTCTTAATAATTTTTTCCAGGAATTTGCTATTAGCAAAAATATACAACTGGGTGACGAAAAGGGCTTAAAATTTCCTTCTGTTTGGGACTGGTCTCTTCAATTTACTTCAAAGGATCGCACCCTTTTCAACAACCCTTTGTACATTGGAAAAAGTGCACCATGTGTACAAAATGGGTCAGTGAAATCATTTAAGCGGACAAAGGTAATTATATAATTGCTTCCATGTTTTGTTTACTTCGAAACCAATTGTTAAAATGAAACATAGGCAAAACTTGCAGCTCTGCATTTCATATGGTGAAAGAGAAGGGGAAGAGAATAAACATCTATTTAGCACCTACTTTGTGCAAGATACTGTGAGAGCTAGGTGCTATTATTACCCCTGTTTTATAGTTGAAGAAACTGAAACAGACAGCGTCTAAATAATTTGCTTGGGATCACCCAACTAGGTAGTCATTTGATGCTGGATTTGAACTTAGCTCTAACTATCTCCAGGTCCAAAACTTTGTCCATTGTGACACCTAGCTGCCCTTAAAAAGAGGAAACTAAGGATCATGTAGGGGGAGTGATCTCCCAAGGATATACAATTTGGTACTTTATTCTACTTTTAAAGCTCATTTCCTCCAAAGTTTATCCCCTTCTGCTACCCTACAAGAGTAAAATTAAATCTTAACAGATTAAAATCTTAACAAATGTTTCTAAAAACATTTTCCACTGAAATCGTATCAAGTTCTTATTTTTCTTTTCCAGTGGATTCATTTCTATATGTAGTTTTATGATTTGAGGGTGTTTCTCCTCCCCCCCCCAATTAAAAGTCTTAGCTCTTTTGTTACTCAATATTGCTTTCTGTTATGTAGGAAGGAGAAACTTTTCAGAATGAAGATTTAGGTAAAAACTTTAGTTGTGCATTAAAAAAAGTATAAAACTATCAAGAAAATAAGGGTGAGGACAGTGTTCTAAAGGAAGAAAATTAAATGGTTTAAAGTTGTTTGAGGCTAATTCCCTCAAATTTATATACAATATTGTTGATTTTTAAAATTTATGTCTTTAAAATGGTTTATTTTTGTGAATTAAAAAATAACGAATATGTAAAATCTCTTCCCCATACAGAAAAATTATAGCTCTACATTGAGAGGAATGCCACCTTCCTTTAAGAATGGAATCATTAATGACCAAGATTTGCTTCCAAGGAGAAATTCACTTATATTGAAATTGAAGACAGATCTTCAGCAAACAGATAACCAAAGCACTGATATGGAACAATATTTTAGAGACTGGTTTTCAAAGCCTGTTGACCTGCATGGTGTAATTCTGCCCCGCCTCTCTGGAATACATATAAAACTCTGGAAACTCTGCTACTTCCGTTGGGTTCCAGAGGCCCAGATTAATAATGGTGGCTTCATTACAGCATTTCACAGAGTATCTCTATTGGCAGATGAAATAGAAATGCTCAGCAGGAGTCTCCGGCAGTACAAGAGCAGTCCCACACAAGCTAGCTCTTCAGAACTGGATCAGAGTAGGATGTATTTTAAAGCAAATGGTCTAAATGATACATCTGGGACTCCAGAGTTTCTTTCCTCTTCATTTCCGTTTTCGCCTGTAGGGAACCTTTGCAGAAGAAGTATTTTAGGAACACCATTAAGCAAATTTTTAAGTGGTGCCAAAATATGGTTGTCTACGGAGACGCTAGCAAATGAAGACTAAAGTGTATTTTCTGAACATTTGGGAGAATATGGTAGGTCTTTTTCCTCCAAGTTAACACTGCTAACTTTGGCATCTGAAGCTGTAATAATTTTATATACAAGAATAATAGTTGAATTTTGCACAAATATTTAAAAGCAAACTGAATCATGCTTCAATCGCACAATTTAAAAGTAGGCATAAACTTTGGTTTTGATTTTTCTTTCCCTGAATTTTATAGGTCTGGCTTATTTTCAGGTGATATGTAAGCAAAAAATTTTCATTTATTAATTTCAAGAATATGATTATGATAATCAGATTATTATTTGGTTTTTTGCTGCATCTCTTTTCCAACCACCAAATGAGGTTTCTCTGATTAGCAATTCAAGGAAGCAAAATTAATACTAAAAAAAGTTCTAGAATAATTATATAATGTATTGCCAAAAATATGTTGATAAATATGGGAACAAAACTTTGAAACTCAGCTTTAGTGTTTCTATATTTACATGCACACTTCTAATTAGATCAGCTCTAACTGGTTTCAAGTAATTCTTATATTAGTGCACTGTGGCCATAATTTATGTTTTCCAAATCATCTTGTTAAATAAGGAGAATTTAGAACAGGGATTTTAATTTTGTGAGCTTCCCTTTACTATACAGGAACTAACTTTAAAATTATATGCACTGTTAATCATAAAATGTTTGCTGTAGATAATATAATTATAGCCTTAGAAGTGCCTTTAATTGAAATGAACTTTTAAGATAGGTATACTACACAGTGAAATGTAATTTCATTTTAAAATAAGATGTTCAAATTCTAATATGTTTTGTAAACATTTTCATATTCAGATTCATAAACCAAACTGGAAATCATCAAAGCCATTATTTGAGCCTTTAAATAGCATAGGGCATCAAGTGCCAGTATGTAGAATGCCTTTGAAAATTTCATTTCGAATGAACTTTTATTTTAGAAAGATCTTGGCAGGAAGATTTAATTTCAGCTTTGTAAATTATTGTCACAGAATGAAGTGCTTCTTTTTCTGTTATGCTAATTGCTCATTTTTATATTGGGGAAAATTCAGTATATACTGTGAAAATTCAAATTTTGGTTTTTCCCTCTTGAAGGAATATCTGCTATCTTAAGGAAAAGGAAGTATTCTTTTTCCTTATAGGTCACTGGCATTTTGATAAATTTAATTACATCAGTTTTTTCCTCAAAGTAGATGTCTAGTGAGAAACACTCAGATCACCTAATTAGATATGTGTCAACAAAGGACAGACCAACTGTTGTGTCCCAAGGACAGGAGCAGAAAACAAAGGCTTTCAAATGCTTCTGCTCAATTTGAGCAAGGAAGAGAGCCTTTTTTCTAGCTGCACCTATTTTTGTTGGAAACATTGAAAGAAAAAGGGACAAAAGTGAAAGAGGATTATGGAAATAGGAACACAGAAGTGCACTTCTTTGTTTGGGGATATTTTGTTCCAGTCCCCTAATTAAACTATTATAATATGCACAAGTTCATTGCAGTAGCATTAAAACCCAGATGTTCTAGTAGTGGCTTAATACCTTCGCCAAAGATATGTCAAATTGAAGCTTTGGATATAAAAGCTCCAATACAGAATCCTGATTTTGTGGAGTTATTTCTGTACTTATACCCTCTCTCCCCATTTCCTATTTAAAGGGTTATATTCTTAAAATGTAGCCTGATTGTTTACAGTTTCTTGAACTGCCAATTCATTTAGGACCTTTTAAAAATTTGACTAAGTACAATAAAACTAGTCAGTATATTTCACTTTAAAAAAGTGACTACTGCCCAGGAACAATAAATTTTTGTATTTTTTAAAAGTTTTCTAAGATTGTGTTGTCCCTGTATATTTAATGAGTACTTGCTGAATAATTTGCCTTTTATAGAAAATTGAGTGGTTTTTGCTTCTTAGCCTAAAGAAGCAGAGATGCTTTTATAACTTGTCTTAAGATTTTTGTCTTGTTTCTAAAGTCTAGGTTTTGCTAACTTGTTGGATATAAAGATAAAGGTTATTTTTAGTTTATATTGGAACCTCTTTTGTTATATAAACATTTGTAATAGCTTATTGGTTGAAAATTGCTCTTAGTCCCTTAAAGTGCTATAGATTTCCTTCCCATTTCTTTCAAGCTGTTTTCTCCCCTTTTTTGAAGCTGCTTCATTGTGAAGATAGTATTAGACTGTTAATAAATTTAAACTTTGGATTTAACTCATTTTCTACAATTGTCTCCCCTTACCAATACAGTTCATCTCTTCTAGCTTTAAAAAAAAATTACAACTTTTAAAATTAAGTACTACTTATATTGATTTGTAAAAATAGAAAAATCTTTAAGCTTATTTTTATATCATTTTCTAGTGAAAATCCGCATTGGTTTTCATTGGTCTGTTATAATGATTATTGTGCCATATCATATTGTACACAAAATGAACAACTTCTGAAATTTTAAATTCTGGCAATTAGAGTAAGTGAAACACAAAGCTCACTTAGCTACTGCTAATGAGAATTGATGTAATTTCAACTACAGTACATATACTGTACCAAAGAAATCTGTAATAATGTAGAATCCCATATTAACATTGTGATAAACCTCCTTATTTTTGCAATAATTGTGCCAATGTACTTTTCAGTGATCTTTCTTAAACATGTACAGTGCCTGCCCATTTATTCTCAGATGGAAATTTATATTAAAACCAAAAATGTTTCTAACCTTTTATTTAAGTAAAAGTTGACTTGTACTAATTAATAGGTGAAAACTATTCCACAAATCTTTTAGCTATAACTGCTTATAGCAGTAAACTCAGTTTTGTAAAAATGACATTAAGTGAAATCTGAAACCTTTGTGCCTAACAATGACTGTTACTTGAGTTAAATAGATTTTGGCAGAAATCCTGTCAGTAAGAAGTGATGAATGTGAAGAAGATCTTGATTGTTGAATAAAGTTTTTATCTTTCTTTGGTGTGATTATTGTATTCATCAATATATTTATACTTTGTCATGTCATAGAATCCAGTTGAGTGGTTCAAAGACCTGTCTTACATACACAATCTCAGATATTTTCTTGTTAAAGAATGTTAAATTTATATTTATAGCATTAACTCTTCTATGTTTGGGATATGATTAAGTCATTAACCTCAAGCTGGTATGCCTGTGTGTTATGACCAACTTAAAATCTAGTTCTTTTGACAAATAATTTTGAAAACCAGATTTGTTCAAGAAGCTAATATAAAGGAGACATCCTAAAAGCTGGAGCTTATTAATGACTTACCCAAAGTCATGTAGCTAATTTTAGTAGCAGAGCTGGAATGACCAGTTTTATGGGATATAGTTGTTCCCCATTTTTTTAAATCCTAGTCTGAATATCTAGCAGCATTTTTTCATTTTTAAAAATTCTTTTACTAAAAATTTTAAAAAATCTATTTACTATGTAAAAATATTGGTCATATCAGTCAACTAAAAAAAAAAAACCTTGCCCTTAGGGGGGAAATAATGTCAGTTGCTTTTAGAATAATTTACAATTGAAAACTGATCATTGTATATATCAATAGTAGTCTGGATTTTTCCAAAAGTAAACAGTTCTATATTTGAAGGTACTTAACTTAGCTACCTCTAAGGATTATGTATGGCTGACAATTTTATAGTACTTTTAAGGTTTGTAGGGTGTTTCACAGGTAATAGTATTCATTTGGTTGCATATGAGGTTATCTTCAATTTTGTTTTTTTGTTTTTGTTTTCTGGCTAAGGCAATTGAGGTTAAGTGACTTGCCCAGGGTCACACAGCTAGGAAGTATTAAGTATCTGAGACCAAATTTGAACTCAGGTTCTCCTGACTTCATGGCTGGTGCTCTATCCACTGCACCACCTAGCTGCCCCTATCTTTGTATTTTATTATCCTTGGTATTTTTCCTTTGGGCTCAAGTTTCCAAAACCAAAGAATGAATCACTTAAAGGCTAGCCTGCTGGCTATGAACCCACTCACTGCGCTTAGCTAAAGCAGTCCATTCCAGGACTATATTATGATTTTTTTTTCATTTTATTAAAGCTTTTTATTTGCAAAACATATATATGGGTAATTTTTCAACATTGACCCTTACAAAGCTTTCTGTTATAAATTTTTCCCCCCTACCCTCCACCCCTCCCCTAGATGTCAGGAAGTCTAGTACATGTTAATTATGCTAAAATACTTGACAAATCGAATATGTGTATACATTATATGATGATTTTCTTAAGTCCATTAGCACTGTGCGAGATTCCAGTTATCCCCATACCATGAGGAAGAATTCAAATACAGATTGTTGCTTATTTTTGTTTAGGCTCAGAAGTGGTTGTTAAGCTGGAGTCTCAGGTTTCTCCTGGCCACTTGTCCAATGTAAATTATTCATTAATTGACCTTTCATTTACATGTCAAAGAAACAGACCTTAAAACCACTAGTAGATTAAAAGTATGTTTGAATTTTGTGACATTCTGGGAAAAGGCCACATTTTATTTTCACAATGATCCATACTGTACTTGTGCTTATTTCATATTGAACTGATAGAGGGTGTTTTTTTTTTTTTTTAACATTTGCAACTGAAATGGAAATGCAGAAAACTTTAAATAGGAAGTTTTCTGCATTTCCATTTCAGTTGAAAGAATTCAACTACTTGCTATATAGTATTCCAATTACTAATCTAAACTTTGTGTAGTATGATTCTTAATAGAGTATCTTCTAAAGAACTGCACTAGTAGGAATAAAGCATTGGAATATATTTGCTATGCACAGAGAGTATATATAAAAGGATAATTCCCGGGCTTGCTATTTGTGTCTATATAAACCAAAGTATAACAATAGGGATATTATGCAAAGTGCCAGGAACACAAAGGGAAGGATGCAGTTATGGTTAGTTACAAAGAAGAGGAAAAAATACCTAGCAGGAAGAAGAAAATCAAAAGGATTTAAAAAAAAAAAAAAAAAAAAAAAAGGATATGCTTGTAGGCAAAGAGCCAACAGATCATGGAGAAGAGATGATTAGTGGAGGCAATCTGCTGAAGACTGGAAAGCATAGGATCAAGGGTACATTTTAGAAGGATTGGCTTTGGCAAAGAAAAGGGCCAGGGAAAGAGGAGGGAGTAGAGAAAGATGTCTGAATGGTAGGTGAGGAAGGGAGAAAGAAGTAAGGAAGACTTCTCAGTAAATAGTCTCAGTATACAATATTATAACTTTGTTCCATGAAGTACATGTTCTTATAGTAACAAACCAATTAAGTATTCAAAAATGGGATATATATGTGTCTAAAAGAATAGCATAAAATTCTGTGAGGTGGATGCTATTTCCATTTTGGAGAATTGGAGAAGGTACAATAATTAAAGTGTCTATTTCTGACCTTATCTCACTGCTGTATTTTCTGGGTCTGTTTACAACTCTAACACTGGATTGGCTTAAAAAAAAAAAAAAAACTGCTTTAGACAAATGCCAGGTTAAGTGTTTCAATAATATATGTATGTGTGGCTGCTACATATTATACTAACACAAGTCTTAAACCTGGTAATAGAAGTAATAGTCAAAATTATGAAAAGTAAAATGTAGCAGTAACATTTTATTCTTTTGGAAAGAAAAAAAAACCAGGAGCAAGTGACATCACCCAAAATATATAATCTAGCTGAGGCATTTGCTCTTAGCTCCAACTGCAACCACATGACAGACTTCTACGTGGGCTCCCAATTGCTGCAGTTCATCCAACCAAATCATTTGCTTGTGGGAAAGACGATCATTGGGCCCTTTAACTTCTACCAACTAGTAAAAAAAAAAAAAAAATGTTAAAATGTTACTAATGCTCAAGTGAATAGCAGTCAAATTTTATAACATTGTATGTATCAAGCCAGGTTTTTTGTTTGTTTTTAACAATTGCATATCTATTTTGTTTTAAATAACCATTCAAAAGGCATTCTTCCTATATAAGTTTACAAAAATTAAGATGACAAGAAAATACTTCACAAGGAAATAATTTTCGTGGGAGGAGGAAGGACAGGAACCTCATAGTAGCAATTTATCTCCAAATATAAATTAACAGGTTTGCAACAATAATTGTTAAAGAAATACAAAGTATGTATCTTAGGATAAGAATGCTAAATGATCCCATTAATAGACATATGCCCCAAGAGATCAAAGAAGGAAATTCTGATCCATATGCATAAAAATATTTGTCAAAAAACTTTGTTATGACTAAATGGAAACAAAGTGGGCATTTATTAGTGAATGAATGGCTGAATAAAATATGAGATATCAGTGTGATGAAATGTTAAGAAATGATGAAAGAAATATGATTTTCATGTTCTATCAGAGCTTACCTTAAAGTGGTTATTGGAGGTATTCCATACAACCAGATCTGGGAGACCCCCTCTGTGATGCCGGAGATCTTTTGCTAGTAGTCTACAAACACCACTTAAGAAAGGTCCTCCAAAACAGCATACCAGGTCCTTTAAGGTAAAATATGAACTTCTTTAATCAATTTTTCTTGCCATTTTAAAAAGCAGAAAGTACCTATAGTCTTTGGACAAATGAAAAGTATTAATCCCACTCATATCCCCCAAATGAGATGTTTTAAAGAAAATAATTCTTTTAAAGGAATAAGCATACAATGCAAAGGCAAAGGAAAGCACCAGGGAATATTAGAAAACAAACTCAAAATAAGTAAGTTTTGAGTTCAAGTCTCACCTCTGATACATATTGGCTGTGTAACCCTGGGCAAGTCAATGTACCTCTCAGTAGCTCAGGCAACTTTCTAAAATAACAGACTTTCATTGATTAAGAGAATTGTTTCACCAAGAGTTCCCTATATCAATGAAATCATGGATCCAGTATGAGAAAAATATACTGAAACGTGGAACCTGTTATGTGCTGCTCTAAGGCTTTTCATATGAACCTGATTGAGGGTTTATAGTCAGAAAATACAGCAATCATTCCTAAATTATCCAGTGAACATTCTAAACACCAGAAACACAGCTAGGAATTCTGGCTTCTGAAACAAGTGTGAGGGAGGATGGGTAAAGACCCATAAGACAAAGTTCCAGTCACCTTGTGCTAGTTTTGACTTGGCTAAAAATATCAATTCATTACTCAATCAACAAATAGACAACTATTATGTGGTAGGTAGACAGAGATACAAAGGCAAAGAAAGGAAATGATCCCATGTCCCAAAGAAACTTCATTCTACTTGGAGCTAGGAGTGGTGAGAGGGGGAGAGTAAACAAAGGCAAAAACAAGTGTGTATACATGTGTGTATATGAGCATATATGTATGGGTACATATATGTACAGAATAAATACCAAATAATGGATAGTTTAAGAGAGGGCACTAGTAGTAGGGAGAGGAAGAATCAAGGTTTCATTTAGAAGGTAGTGCTTGAGCTGAGGGATTCTATCAGATGGAGGTGAGAAGGAATTTCATTCCTGGCATAGGCCAGCCAATTTAAGACAGGAAGATTGGAAGTAGGCTGCCAAAAGCTTACAGAAACCTGTGTGATTCTTTGTGAACAGAAAGGAGGCCAGTTATGCTGAACTGTAGAGTGAACATAGGAAAATTATGTGTAATTAAGCTGGAAAGGCAAGTGGTGGGGGCATTAAGCTAGGCAGAGGAATTTCTATTTTTTTTTTTTTTTTTTTTGCTTTTTGCTGAGGCAATTGGGGTTAAGTGACTTGCCCAGGGTCACACAGCTAGGGAATGTTAAGTGTCTGAGACCAGATTTGAACTCAGGTCTTCCTGACTTTAGGGCTGGTGCTCTAACCACTGCGCCACCTAGCTGCCCCAGGAATTTCTATTTTAACATAGAGGCAAAGAGAGCCTCTAGAATTTACTGAATAGGGGACAGACAGGGTTAGATTAGCACTTGAGGAAAGCCACTTTGGCAGCTGTGTGGAGGATGGGAAATCAGAATGGGGAGAGAATCAAGACAAGGAAACTAAATATGAGATCACTATCACAGTCCAGGTGAGAGATGACAAGAGCCTGAACCAAGGTGCTTCACATGGGAGGGGAGAGCCAGCACTGGATGGAAAAGATACTGTAGATGTTGAAAAGACAACATTGGCTTGTGGGGTGAGAGAGAAGGAAGGGTTGAGAACAATGCTGAGGTTAATGAACCTAGAAAATGGGAAAAAAGATGGTTCCCTTGAACTGAAAAAGGAAGTCTAGAAAAGGGATGCATGGTTTTTTGGCGGGAGAGAGAAGATAGCTTAATTCTCTTTTGGACGTATTGAGACTGAACTGTATAACAGCCAGTGTGAAAGGTACAGTTGGCAGTTCATGATGCAAAACTGGAACTCAGGAAATAGAATGTGGTTGGATATATATATATATGTCATTAACCTAAAGATGACAATTAAACACGTGCCCAGAGATGCCCCAATGTTAGCAACAGAAAGTCCTGCTATATTACACAGGTTTCAAACTGTTTACATACTAATCTTAAAATCATATGCTGTCACACACCGTATTTCATGCAATTATTGCTCCCTATTTTTATTTCTAATTTGATGAATAGTTATCTTAAACTTTACAGTATGCAAAATTTTTTTGCCTTTACATATTAATAAAATTATAAATAATCTAATTTGATAACTGAAATTTATTTAGAAAAATATAAATGCTACTTATATACATCTAAATCATGATTTTACAGAATTATATTATGTACACTAGACAAAAAAAAAAGTAAATTGATAAATAAATTAAGTAAAAGGTGTTACTATAAAGTCCCAATTGCAGAGGATCATAATTTCCCACCTGTATATGATTTCAAAAAACATGTAATAACACTTAGGGAGGAAGTAACCTAGAAGGGACTAATGGATATGAAAACAAAACTGATTCCCAAAAGTATCTGAACAAATTTATAAGTAACAAAAGCAACAAATTACTAAGAGAAGCTGAGATGTGCATAACTTAAAGTGAATGTCAATATGCTTTCCAACAGCACTTTCCTTGATGCTTTGGCTAATAAAAGAATATCAAGTGGATGGAAAATGAATCCAAACTAATCTGGACATATCCTGTACTTCCAGTAAATCAAATATTTTTTTCTTGGACTGTATGTCAATTATATTGACTCAAGATAACATAAAACATCAGTGGCCAATATATTTTACTGGCTTGTTATTTTAAATAAAATTTTTGTGTTAGTCACTTATATGTCATACCTCTATCAGCTCTGAATGGAAATACCTCAAAATGTTGGTTTATGTTTTAAGGGAACAATCAATCTAGAGATAGTAATAGGAAATGGTAGCAGTATTGATCCTGTATAAATAGCAATAACAGAGAAATAAACAAGGCAGATAAGATTTTATAGTTGCAGGTGTGGGGCTGGAGAAGTACTGTGAGAAAGTGGTTGATTCAGGGATAAAAAGAGAGACTCGTCTAGCCCTTGTTGGAAGATACTCAGCAGAAGCTGGCCCCAATTTATTTGGGAGAGATTATTTTCTGGCCAACGTAGGGTAAGATATCAGACACTTCCTCTTTACCTGTGCTTGCTGAAGGGAAGAGAACCTGTCCCAGTTAACTCCTGATGCTACTTTCCCCTCCTGAGCATTCCATACATTTGCAATCCATCCTTTCAGAGTCTCAGGAGAAGCATCATGAATCATCTGAAGCCTAGACTCTATGGCATCACATCTGTTTTCATAGAAGTTGTCTGTGTACAAATCCAATGGGAATGCCTGAATAGAAATGTAAGTAAATATGCTCTGTAATATAGCATCCAACTAGAATTAGAGAAATTTTCAAAAGCTGTCAAGTTTTTAAAAGTCAATTTAAATAAAATGTCATTCTCATCTAAATCTTTTTTCTTAAAAGGTGATGCATCAATAATAGAGTTAAAGCATTTTGTGATGCTAATTTTTTTACAGCTGATATAATCTTCAAAGGTATTTTAAGCTAAATACCAAGAATTTAATATACACATATATCACATTATAAATTCATAAGATTCAAAACTAATTTACTAATTTTGAATTCAACATAATTATTTAAAATATCAATATAATAAGTATATAGTATAAAATAGTATGCTATAGTACAGGGCTTCTTAAATTATTTCCACTTGTGACCCCTTTTCACCTGAGAAATTTTTATGTAACTCCAGGTATATAGATATATAAAACATGTAAACAAATAAAAGATAATAAATCCTAATTTCATGATCCCCACATTCCATTCATTACAAGACAGCATATGGAGTCATGATCCACCATTTAAGAAGCTGGGATATAGTATATAGTAATGATATATAGTACAAGAAGATAATTTTAGGATGTAAAAAACTTTAAAATAAATGTTTTCAATCCTTTATTGCATATGAAACTATATTGCAAAAATATGAATTATTAGAAAAATGAATAAAGAATTATTTTAAAATATATATAAATACCTGATAGGAATTTCTAAAAACATCTGGTATTCCATCCATGAAAATGATGTCCCACAGTAGAAGGCTATACAGTGTAATAAATGTGGACCCCTCTCCATGAATACCTAGGGCAAAAATCATATAGATATTCTGGTTTGCAGTATTAAAATGGAAATCCAACAAAGTTTAAATTCTTCCTTCAAATTAATGGCAAAAAGCCCTAAACAGATAAATATTTACAAACTGCTTAGTTTTCAAATTACTAATAGAAAATATTTTAAGGACTATAACATAGTACAAAAATAAGTTACATACTAGTATTGCCATTTGCTTATATAAGGGAGCCTAGTTTAGAGTAGCAAAATGTTATTCCTAAGATAATTAAAAATCCTTCCCCCCCCCCCCAGATATTATGAACTATGTCATTTTGGATATTTCAAAGACCTAGTAGAAATATCTGGAAGAAGTATTGATACATAATATATTGACATTTTGAATAGGAAAATAAAGGCAAATTGAAGAGGCAAGATGTAGAATCTGATCCCTGGTCAGTAGAAATTAGAGAGAAAGCAAAAGATGACACAAATGGCCAGAAGCTGAATTCCTATCAAGCTGGATGATAAGAATATTTACTATTTCTTTTCAAAAGATTAAAGGCAAGGATGTGCTAACTGCAAATTGAATACTAAGCAACTTGCTTCATAGTAACATTTATGTGCCCGGTGCTGTTAAGCTCTGGAGATAAAAAAAAAAAAAAAAAAAAAAAAAAAGGCAAAACACAATTCCTTCCCAAAGGTGCTCGATATCTACTATGGGAGACAACAAGTAAACATATCTGTACAAACAAGTCATATATGCAGGATAAATAGGAAATAATTGAGAGAAATCATTTAAATTATGAGGGGCTGGGAAAGGCTCCCTGTCGAAGAGATTTTAGTTGGGCCTTCTGTGTAAGCCAAAGAAGCCAGTAGATGTAGATAAGGAAGAAGGGCCTTCCAGGTATGGAATGAAAGACAGCCAGAGATAGAGTATCTTGTTTGTGGAACTCTAGGAGGCCAGGGTCAAAGGGTTTGAGAACTTTTTGCTCATCTCTCTTACTTCTCTATTGAGCAATATTTTTGATCATGCAGATCCACTAGTGGGCAATTGCAATAGAACAGAAATGACATGATGAGAACCCACACTAGAGTGGTGACTGTCTCAGAGGAGAGAAAGAGTTATTGCAAAGGGGAAATCGATAGACCATAGCAACACATTAGATATGAGGAGATATACCTAGAGCATAGTATTACATTACATAAATATTCATATTATTTGCTTTTACTTTCTATCAGACCCAGCCTGCTTGCCTTTATCTGTGACATGGGTCTAGATAGCTCGTCTGAGATCTTTTTGGAAATCAGGTCCCATTGAATAATGTTTGCCTGCTGGCATAGAAGTCCCAAGCATTCAACTCCAAGTGCTTAATCTCTTTTTCCTGGGAGCTTCACTTTTGTTGAGGGTTTATAGGATATATTTAGTTTTTAACTCAGCCTATTTATCCTGGTATTGGGTGAGTTTGGAATTTCAGTAAGCATCCTTATAGTGGCAGGTGTCTCTTGGAGGATATTCCAGAAGACTCTGAGAATAGGCAACCAAATTTCCACAGTTCTAAGAGGTTCAACTATGGTACCCGAACACTGAGAGAAATTCTCATGTGCCTCATGTCAAAAGAGACATCTTAAAAATCTCTTACAGATCCTATTGGATGGCCTGAATGTTGATGGGACCATAAAAAAGTTTTCATCAAGGACAGTATGGTTTCTCACTGGAGAATGGGAGTAAATAATTGATAAAGTCAACTCCAGGTCTCATATCTCTGCAGGGAATGTTCCACCTGATCTGGGGACTTCTGTAAGGAATAAATTTTCCTTTCTGAAATAGGAAGCTTCCTCCCCACCCAAATTAGTCAGTGATTAAGCTTAGGATGTGTATGGGGTACAGGTGGTGACTTGGAGGAAAGAGAACCCTTTAACGGGAAAAGAAGAAAGTACCCCAATATCCCCAGAATTTGGTGCCAATTCTGTTGTAGCACTTCTTAGCTGACTGAGGGGGCAGCTGGGTGGTACAATAGATAGAGCACCAGGTCTGGAGTTAGGAAGACCTGAATTGAAATATGACCTCAAATACTAGCTACATGCTTGCCCCTGGGCAAGTCACTAAACCCTGTTTGCCTCAGTTTCCTCATCTGTAAAATGAACTGGAGAAGAAAATGGCAAAACACTGGACTGTCTTTGCCAAGAAACCTTGAATGGGATCACCAAGAGTCAAGCATGATTCAAATGACTAAACAACAAAACTGACTGAGCCCAGAGTAGAAGGGCCTCTTCATAGGAAAGGTAGAGAATAAGATCCTGCTCCTAATGACAGGAACCATCTAAAGGGAGAGGAGCTGACTTCCAGTCAACAGGCTCTTAGTCCCTGTGGTAAAAAGCCAGCATACTCAAGGAACATTGCAAGGGACCTCTGAATAAAATGGCATGGTTTTCTTTTCCTTTTTTCTCTAATGTATTTTTTTTTGGGGGGGGAGTGGATAGGAGAGTGGGAAAAGCCTTCTTTGAAAGTAACACAAAAGTAATAGAAGAATGTCTTCAAAAATATAAAATACTCTAATAGAATGCTAAATAGAGATCTCAGATAATCAAATTTTATTGAAAAATTATTTGTAAAGGAACTACCAAAGGAAAAAGAATAAAAAACAAACAAACAAAACTGGTCTATAAAGGTTCACAAGAGAATCCTAACAAACTTTTAAAGTACAATTAATACCTCTACTGCATAAATTATTACCAAAAATTGAGAAAAAAAATACTCTACCAAATTCCTTTTATAAGACATTATAGTCCTAATTCTTAAACAGGGAAGAATTAAGTATAGAAAGAAAACAATAGGCATCTCAAACTAGATGTCCATTAGATATCTTAAACTCAACATATCCAGAACAAAACTCATTATCTTCCCTACCTCCTCCCCCTATCCCCCAACCCTGTCCTATTTCAGATTTTCCTGTTATTATCAAGACTACCACTATCTGTCCTCTCACCCAGGCTCACAACTCAAGCGCCCACCCTGACTCCGTACTCTCTCTCATTCCTTCCCCATCCAATCCGTAGTCAACACCTGTTGTTTCTACCTTTGTAATATTTCTTGAATATGCTGCCTTCTCTACTTTCACATAGAGACCATCATCCTGCAGGCCCTCATCACTATTATAATGAATGACTTCATTAGATTGATCGTTAGTTTCTCTGACTAAAAGACATTTCACAAATATCTAAGTAGTCAAGCGATACAGTTTTCAAAATAAGAACTCTAAATATTATCAATTAAATGGAAGAATGTTTCAAATTATTAACAATAAGAGAAATGTAAATCAAAATAATTCTGAAGTTTCATCTTACATTGACCAAGGTGGTAAATAACACAAAAGACACAGTTAATATTTAGAAGAATTGTGGAAAATTGCATTAATACATTAGCAAATCTGTGAATCTAATCAAATCATTTTGGAATTATGTAAATAAAGTGACTAAACTATCTATATCCTTTTAATACAGAAAGTCCATAGCTAGGCATATTCTCAAAGGAGGTCATTCACAAGAAGAAAGTTTCCATATACTATAATCCTTATTGCAATACTTTTTTTTATAAATAGTATTTTATTTTTTCCAGTTACATGTAAAGATAGTTTTCAACATTCAATTTTAATAAGATTTTGAGCTGCAATTTTTTTCCTTTCCTCCCTCCCATCTACTCTCCCCAAGATGGTAAGCAATTTGATATGTTATACATTTGCAATGATGTTAAACATATTTCCATTGTAGTCATGTTGTGAAAGAAAAAAACAGAACAAAAGAGAAAAGACGTTCATTGATTGAGGAATGGTTAAACAAAAAGTAGTACATGGATGGAATGGAATATTACTGTGCAGTAAGAAATGATAACCACATAAGTCAAAAGCAAAACACTTTTGAGGAGGGACAAGATGAAAGGAGAAAGAAAATAAAGTTATTATGATACTGAGCAAATACTTAGCAAATTGTGAAAAGAATTTTGAAGCAAGTTTCTCAAGGTCTTATTTCTCAACCATGTGAGGAACTGAGTCAAATTTATAAAAAGCAAAAACCATTCCTTAACTGATAAATGATAAAAAGATATGAACAATTTTTAGATGATGTAATTGAGCTATTTATAGTCATCTGAAAAAAATACTCCAACTCACTGTTAATTGGAGAAATACAAATTAAAACAATTCTGAAGTAACAGATTGGCAAATAGCAGCTCTTTTCTCATGGCAGAGAATTGGAAATTGAGGGGTTGCACATCAATTGGGGAACGGTTGAATAAACTGTGATATGTGATTATAATGGAAAACAATTATACTGTAAGAAATGATGAGCAGGATGCTGTCAGAAAAACCTGGAAAGACTTCCATGATCTCATGCAAAGTGAAATGTACATTAATAGCAATATTGTAAGATGATCAGTTGTGACTGTCTTTGCTATTATCAGCAATACAATGATACAAGACAACTCTGAAAGACTTATGACAAAAAATGCTATCTATACCAGGAAAAAAAATGATAGTGTCTGAAGCATACTTTTTTTAAACTTTATTTTTCTTGAGTTTTTTTTTTGGGGGGGTAATCTATGTTTTCTTTCACAACATGACTTTTATGGAAATGTTTTGCATAATTTCATGCGTCTTCTTAATAAGGGAGGAATAGAGAAGGAGGAAGGAAGAAAATCTGGAATTCAAAGTTTTAAGAACAAATATTAAAAATTATTTTACATGTAACTGGGGAAAAATAAAATATTGGATAAAAAGAATTTTTTAAAGAGAAATGATGACTACAGAAAGTATAGACTTACATGCAAAGTGAAGTAAACAGAACTAGATGACAATCTATACAATAACCACAACAGTATAAATGGAAATTTATATGATAGAAATATAAATGCATAACTATAAAGAACAAGCCCAACATCAAAGAGGAACTATGAGAAGATGCCATCCCTTATTGCTCTGCAGAGTGGAAATCATAGAAAGTCTGACTTTGTGATGTACTGATTTAATACAAAAGGATATATAGATGATGTAAAAACAGAAGACATTTTTAAAACTTGTTTTTTTTATTTTTTTACTTTTTGCTGAGGCAATTGGGGTTAAGTGACTTGCCCAGGGTCACACAGCTAGGAAGTGTTAAGTGTCTGAGACCAGATTTGAACTCAGGTCCTCCTGACTTCAGGGCTGGTGCTCTAACCACTGCGCCACCTAGCTGCCCCTAAAACTTGTTTTTTAAAGTTGGTTATATTACCTTTATCAAAACCATTTTTCCTGTAATATGCTAGAGCCAGCTCCTCAACTGAACACATGACTGTAGTTGGAGTAAATACATCTCCTTCTGTCTCAGTTTCTTGCATAAGAAACACAGACTTTCCCATTCCACTTTGGGGACACATTTTTCCTTTTATGGTCACCTGAACAATATTAAAACAGATATCAAAACAAATCAGCCTACCTTAACACAACTGTTTTCATGAAGTAACAAAATGTTTTCTTAATTCATAGTTGGTCATGGATAGATTGGATACATTTTTGGTAGGTAACATAAATATGTAACTGATAAGTTTACAACAGTAATGGTAGAGTTCATACTATTGTTTTCCCACTTCCCATCCACCCTCATTTTACTGCTGGAATTGACCTGGAATCAACTCAGGAAAAAAAAAAAAAAACAAGCAAAATACCACAGGAGGCTTCTTTCATTGGATAGCATAAAGAAAACCACAAGGTTAAGAACTTTTATTCACTTGACTAGAAGAAAGAAAAATACCAGACTTTGTTTGGAGTAAATCACATTCTGTGAGTACCTGTTCATAAAGATAGGAACAAGAAAAAAGAATAGAATGTGTTCAAATTATGAATAGAATATCTCTAATAGTGAAAGACACACACACACAAAAAGATTATTGTTAAGGTGATGGCTTTATAAAAAAGAAGTACAATCAGTCAATCTTGACTATGTGGGAACTAAATGAAATTTACTCACATGGTTAACATCTCTAATAGTCATAATTGGCATTTTATGAAAGAGATGGCTGAATTTTTTACAACTTGGAGAATCTTTTAGTCTCATTGCTCGTTGGTAAAGAGAAAAACGATGTCCCGTTCTTACATGTGGATCCAACAATCCTTCTGTGATACATTGAATAGCCTATAGGGTATAACAGAATCATACCTGAAAATCTCAAATATGGAAGACTTTCAATTAGTTTAATAGGATGCTATGAATTATTCACCCTAGCAAATTAACAAAAGAAACACTGTAAGAATTAGAGCTGTTGCATTGAATTTTGCTTTATGCAGTTCTTAAACTCCTCTGAAATCTCCCATGGTAAATTTATGATAAAGCACAACCTATTAACTTTGTGATGCTAACTGGTTGCCTATGTTACCCAGTAAAAGAGCACAATAATGGCTACTAAATCTTTGCAAAGAACTTTTGAATCACAGAAACCACAGTGCTAAATAAGCACTAAATCACAGCTCTCTTCTACCCCCTTATTTTATAGATGAGAAAACTGAAGCCCAAAAATGAGTAACTTGCCTATGATTACATAAATAGGTAGTATGAAAGCCAGGACTAGAAAGTGGATTTTAACCAGGTTTTTTCTAAAAACCTTTTCAATCGGAAGAATTAAAAAACAAAAACAAAAACAAACAAAACAAAACAAAAAAAAAAACAAAACAAAAAAACAAAGACACTTCTAGAGTCAAATTTAGAGCAGTAAACCTAAATAGTAAATGCAAGGTAAGAAAAGATTGGCTAAATGTGTATTTACCAGGAGACCCTTAAAGCAGAGGCAGTAATACAGCATAATCATTTTTAAAAGCACGGGATAAACACAACCCCATAGGACTAGCAAAGGAAGACTCCTTCCTTGCCTTTGCAGTCTGTGCTACCTAGTTGTTCATTCCTTTACTACAGAGGTTTGGAAAGGGTAGAATATGAATATTCAAGGAGTGTCAATTATATGAGAAAAGACATAAGGAATTGGGATTCTTTAGCAACAAAAAGAAAGCTGAGGAAAAACTTAAATATCTGAAAGTATACAAAATCATTTTCAGAGAAGTAACCAAGGGAATTATCTGATGTAAATCTAGATATTCATTCTAAGTTTACAAGTAAATTAAAGGAAGGCCACAAAGCCAAAAGACTTTTGAAGCATCTGGAGCTGCTCACCCTAATTTAAAAAAAAAAAAAAAAAGCATGGAGGTGATAAAGGAGATAAAAAAAAATACATCATATCTACATGCTTTTAAAGAGGAAAAGGACTTCTATTCACTTGAAACACTTGGAGCAGTTCTTCAGATTTGCAGCATAAAGAAACATACAATATTTCCACATTCCATGGTTAGTTCTTTCCATCCTGAAGTCATCATAATTTGCTTAATGTGCCAATTGAAAAAACAAAAGTCCAAAGAGGCTCAGACTCAAG
The DNA here is from genome assembly GCA_023553655.1 of Myrmecobius fasciatus. Classification (NCBI taxonomy): domain Eukaryota; kingdom Metazoa; phylum Chordata; class Mammalia; order Dasyuromorphia; family Myrmecobiidae; genus Myrmecobius; species Myrmecobius fasciatus. The sequence continues at coordinate 27,736 of JAJPUD010012299.1, forward strand.
TATTCAACACAAATGCAAGACTGGAATGAAGATGGGGGTGAAACCAACAACTGGATACAAAGAGCTACTGTTCCAATTCAGCTGTGCTTAATAGTTTTTTGATTCCCCACTCTGCCCACTGATAATGTCAGCCAACAAAACCACTTTCTACTTCAAAGCTCTTCTACTCTACTAATCACAGTATTGGGTAGCAACAGGTGAACCAATCCAACAGAATGAGATTAATCATTCAATAAATTATAGACAAAGTATCATAGAGGATTTCAAAACTATTTTTTTCCTTACTCATGGAAGAACATAGGAAGATAATGGGCAGAAGATGCAGTACCACATTTTGTCATTATCTACTCAAAACGGTGCATAGAACCCTGATCCTGGAATAAGGGAGATCTGTGTTCAAAGCCAATGTCAGAAACTGCCTCTTTGTGTGAGCTGGGCAAATCACTTAACCTTGCCTGCCTCAGTTTCCTCAATTGTAAAATGGGGATAATAATAGAACCTATTTCACATATGTTGTGAGAAGCTGGTGCCTGACACATAGAAAATGTTGATAAATGTTTGTTCACTTCCCCTCTGCCTCTCCTCCCTTCTCCTTGTGATCTCTCATAGATACCACTGACTTCATACATCCAAGCACAATGCCTTCCCCACTCCTGACCCTCCAAACCCACTCAGGACTCACTGCCTGTTTCTGTTCATTATTCCAGACACTCAGAGGCAAAGCTTGGTTTTCATTTCTGGCTTCTTCCATCTTCCTTGCTCCCTATGCCTCCAAAGTGTCTTTCTTAACCGTCCCACTTCCACCACTTTAGTTCAGACTTTTCTCAACAATAATCTCAGTTAGGACAAAGAGCCTTCCAATTGCTTTTTCCACCTTTAAGTCTTTTCCTCTTCCAATTCATCATATATACCATTGGGAGATTAAGTTTCCCAACTATAATTCTGATCATCTAGGCTCTAAAATAATGGTCCCTTCCCCCCAAGAGCTTACATCATAATGCTGACCAAAACCATCCCAGAAGCCTGGCATTCAGTGCCACATTCTGGCCTCAACCCATATTTCACCACCTGCTATCTTAGGTTCCAGTTTGTTGTCCAAACTGGCCCCTACCTTTGCCTTTAGTCTGATGAAATCCCACCCACTCTCAAACCCCAGCTCAAAATGGCTTCTTTCAAAAAACCTTCTCTAATTATCCAGAGAGAAGTACTCTCCATGGAGAGAGACCTGGAGGTAGGCTTAGAGGACCTGGGTTCAAATCCTCACTCTGCCTCTTATTCTGGGGCTCCTGGGTCCTTCTCTGCAAGATGAGAGGGTTGGACTAGGCAAATTCTCAAGTTCTCTTCCAACAAAAGTCTATGTCCCTGGCGATCCTCTAGAGCCTCACTCTTAACTCTTACATATTTGTTCTAATAATTACCAAATTCCTCTGTTTTTGTTGTTGGAGGCAATAAGGTAGGTGGCACACTGGATAGAGTGCCAGCCTGGAGTCAGGAAGATCTTAGTTCAAATCCAGCCTCAAACACTGAGTGACCCTGGACAAGTTACTTAATCCAGTTTGCCTCAGTTTCCTCATATGTAAAATGAGCTGGAGAAGGACATAGTAAACCACTCCAAAATCTTTGTCAAGAAGAACTGTTATTGGGGGCAGCTAGATGGCGCAGTTGATAGAGTACCAGCCCTGAAGTGAGGAGGACCTGAGTTCAGATCTAGTCTCAGACACTTAACACTTCCTAGCTGTGTGACTCTGGGCAAGCCACTTAACCCCAATTGCCTCAGCAAAAAAAAAAAAAAAGAAGAACTGTTATTTCTGAATATCCATGCCTTATTTCTTCTGCTAAGTTGCAAGCTTCTTGAAAATAGAGAAGGTCTTATATTATCTCTATTTTCCCCACAGTAGTTTTTTGCATATAAATAACCAATAAATAATGACTGAGTTATCTATATTATCTAATATTTTGACACTTCAAAACAATTATTCAAGTAGTTGCTAGTATGTATTAAGTAATATTGAGGGTTTATTTCTTAATATATTTACCCTCACAAAACAAATTATCCCACATTTAAGTTGATTAGGATGTCTATAATTTTCATAAGAATATCTTCAATTCAATAATCATTTCTTAAGTACCTATTATGTGCTAGAACTGGGGATAAAATGAAAAATATCAAAACAATTTTGGCATATGCTCTATTGGAAGGCATATAACAAGTTCTGCCTACAAGACACTGCAATTTAAAATGAGTTATTAACAATATGTATCAGACTTCTATTTTAAAATTTTCTTTAGAATCTTTATAAAATTTTCTTGGGGAATAGGAGGAAGTTGGACAAACAGAAACAACTCAACAAAGAAATGTGTTTTAATTACAACATTTTTTTCTAAGAGTCATACTCAAGTACTTAAGATGGCCTTTTAAAATTTTAGCACAATCATTGATCATATATTTTTTAAATTTAATATTACTTAATAATGATACCTGTTCAATGCGTTTCAAATGTTGATGTAAATTAAGTGCCAGTCTGTCCCACCATCGACCTCTGCTCTCAAGACAATATATTTTTTGTGATAAAAGATTTTCAAGTTCCTCAACTGCTTCCTATAGGAAAAAAAGCTTTCATTTAGACAAATGAAAATTGATTTAAGATGAATTAAATCTATAAATCAGTTAACATTGCAAAATGGAGTTACAAGTCATATTTCCACCCAAAGATGAAGCTGCTAATACACTATTCACTTTACATATACTCTGAGTTATCTTTCATGTATGATGAGTTGGACAACCACATTTTTTATCAAGCATCTTTGTAATCAAGTGCTGAGAACATCAGTCAGGTTTGTATACATAACTTTTCTCCAGGTCATGCAGACTGGCTCCTGGGAAAATAGTGCTTTCAAACTACCACACTCTGATCAACTGAGCAAACGGCCCAGGTGTGATTTTATTATAGTCACTCTTTACTAACATATAAAGTCATCTTTTTCAATGGAGAAATGCCAAGAGTAGAAGTAAACCTTAACAGTCCTCACAAACTATTTTTGATATAAGCATAAAGTCAATTTCTTGTTTTTTGTATCCTTTTTATTTCCAGTTATTTACTCTCTGAAAAATCCATGACACCTGGTGAAAAATGGCTGAGATGAGAGTCTATTCTCATATCAAATTTGTATTTTACCTTTCCTTTTTTCTCTCTCTTTTATCATGTATATCCTGTTTGAACTATTCATCAGAGAAAGGTAAGAGAAATAATCATTAACCAATCCAAGTTGATTTCCACCCTCAGGTGTAACACCTTTTCTAAAGGTTTTTTAAGCATTCAGTGGCCCTAATGTTTGTTTTTGGTTTATGAAAGACAAATGACCATCATTTAATTATCTGCTAGCCAAATTAATAAAGTTTGTTATTAATTACACATTTATTATAGCTTTCAAACTTTTCATTCTTTCATTCATCAAAAGGAGGAACAAAATAAGGGTTCCAATAATGCCTAATAATTTTAAGATATCTCTTCCTCTCTTCCCTTTACCTCATCCCCCCAAAAAAACCCTGGGAAGTACATATATTATTTAAAGTATCTTAATATTGACTACAAAAATGTATGAAAAAATTCAGAACTAGTCTACTTGACAGCAAAGTAAGATTAAATCATATGCATAAATCTGATTTTTTCCATAACCTTAGCATTTATATAACCTAAGAGAGCAGAAAAGTATTCAAAACATACCTCATACATGTGCAACCTTTGTAGTATTTCAACTGCTCTCGAGAAAATCCTTGTATAAATCCACCCAACAGTAAAACACCGCAAGAAAAGAGGTAAATTTTCATGGTATCTAAAACACAGTTGTCATACCAAGAATTTAATGTTAATTACAGGTTGGATGATGCATGCACAGATCTGGAGTTTCAGAATGGACACTGCTTACATGGATGCAGAGCACAATCTCCCCTGATGACTTAAAGGCATCTACGTGGCACAGTGATTAGAGTGCTTGCTGGGCTTAATGTCAGATCTTCCAGAGTTCAAATCTGCCTCAGATACCAGCTGTGTGATCTTGGGCAACTCATCTGACCTCTGTTTACCTTAGTTTCCTCGACTATAAAATGGGGATGATATCACCTACTTTGCAGAGTTGTTTTGGGGATCAAATGAAATAATAAGAATGGTACTTCAGCACCATGTCTGATACATAGTAGGTGCTATATAAATGCTGATTTCCTTTCCCTTATCTTGATGGTTATTACTAAAAAAAAAAAAAAAAAAAAAGCTATCTGATGTCCTACCTTTTAGTGATAATACTTAAAAACTGGTTTCGGATGAGAATGAGATTCTTTTTATCAAATCCACACTCAAAGCATTTCCACATTGGCAAGATCAGCTAGAACTTGTATTCCATGAGTCCAAGATCCCCTCGGTGCCTTGATTAGGCATCACAGTAAAACTTGAATGAAGGACATCAATAATAATGCAATATGGGATTTTCAGACAAAAAAAAGTTATCCAAAGTTTAAAAATAAGCTGAATGACTTTTAAAAAACCCACCCATTATCCACCTCAGCCATATATACCACAAGCTAAGTACAAATACAAATGAAATTCTCTCTGTGTAGGTTTTTAAGAGATATTCTCACATCCCTGAGATGCAGCCCTGCTTCATTTCACACAACTCTAAATAAGCAAGAAATGTAATGTTTCCCATTATATTGTAGGTTTGACCACAGAATTAATCAGCATGATCTTTATGCCCATCTCCCTCTCCCAAAAAAGTCTTATATAAACTGAGCATGCCTGAGATGTGCATTTGCAAACACAGTTATAAGCTATTACCTTAGGGATGGATGATTTTTTAGCTTGTTCCAATCCTCTTTTGCACATTTGCAGAGCTCATTAGCTTCTTTCCAGTTTCCATTAACCATAGTAGTAGAAATATCATTCAACATATGAGCAGCTGAAGCATATCTGATGTTTTAAAAAAAAGTCATAATGAAAAGCCAAGTGAAGAAAACATTTGTATAAAAATGAACTGATTTAACCCATGTCTTATATTTAATTTCTCTCCAAGATCAGTTTTTCAGTTAGAAAAAGCATAGTAGTCCATTCTAGTCAGTATTACTTAGGGACAAAAATGCTACTTTTGTAGCATTAATTTACTAATAGTCTAGTGACCTAGAAGAGCTAATACATTTTATTTCATGAAATAATTACTCACCAGAAGAATTCTAAGATACAGAGCTAAATAGGAATCCACATAGTTTCTACATAGTTCATGTATTTACAAAAGTCATTATTTCCACATATGAAACAAAAAAATTCAAAATCTTGTTTTTATTCTGAATAATACTGGCAATCAAAAATATATTAACTATTATAATCACCTGACATAATCCTACCTGATAAGATCTTCTTTATTTTGGAAGATTGGTGTTTTCCTATTTATGGTGTAACTAGGAAAGGTCATTCGGCCTAGGTTGACCATTAGTACTGTGAAAAGTTGGCCTTGCCCACCACAAGCAGCATCTTCTTCTTCCACTGAATCAGTCAATGAAAATAGCAGCAAAATACGGGAAAACACAGCCCGAGGACCTTTAGAAATTCTTACAGACTGTCCTACCAAATCCTTTGCCCTAGAAAGAAAATATATAATACATGCTTATTTTTGTTAATGTTAAATATATTAGATATGAGATAATAAATGCAAATTGCTCAAAATTATATTATCACAAAAGAATTAAAAAAAACCTAAAGAATTTATATTCATTTTGTAGTACCAAAAATGTAGATATTGAAATATCAAAACAGTTATTACTAATTGCAAAATAAATTACATGTTCAACATCAGTAATTCTCAACTCCTGATCTCAATCACTTTTTCAAACAAATGAAATATATTTAAGTAAATTCTGGTTGTTACTATCACTCCTTGGTATAGAGAAAAGAATCATTTTGCTAGCTTGGAAGTGGTACAGCAGTCACATGAAAGCCAAACTGTACAGTAGTTTTCTCCTCTGGGAGCTAGCTTTATTGCACAGCTATTTGCAGGGATCCCTTGAGGAAGTACAGAACTTTATGTAAGGATAAAATACTTGAAACAAAGCAGGGCCCATCAAATAGGATGTAGCTGAACAAATTATGGAATATGCTCCGAATGGAATGCTATTATGCTAATAACATTAACAAATATAATGCATTTAGAAAAATACAGACAAGGTTGTATGAACTGATACACAGCAATGAAAGCCAAACTCAGATGGATGGATAGACCTGCCCACAATAACATAAACAAAAAATAACATGAAAAGTTACTGAACCTAGATTAAAAAAACATAATTACTGATCCTGGAGGACAAAGGACAAAATATTTCCTTCCTCTCAGTAGAGAGGTGATGGACTCTGTATGTAGAATACTGCAAATGTTGTCACATGCTATTGCTGAGTTTATTAGGCTTTTTTAGTGCCAAGAGAGGGTTGATAGGGAAGTAATTGTGTATTAAGAAATGACTACAATGCAAAAATAAACAAATAAATAATGTATCACCAAACTTTTTTTTTTTCTTAAAGTAATGACAAAGTATAGTGTAAAAGGAAGCAGGTTGGGAAAATACTATGAGTACTGATCTTAAGAACCAGAAGACCTGGATTCAAGTTCCAGCTCTTATATTTATTACTGAGTGATTATGGATAAATTGTCTAACCACCAGGAGCCTCAGTTTTCTGTAAATGGATATATTTTCATGTAAAATTGACATAATACTATTTATCTTAATTCTTAGCATTGTTATCAGAAAAGTACTTTGTAAAAGTACTTAAACTGCTGAGGAAGTATGAATGTGAATAATATACAAAGAAATGTATAAATAAATGTGATCCTTTTTAAGCATCTTTATAAGTAAAATGAAACAACAATATGATCAAACTAACAGCTGCAACCCAGCAAGATCCTTAGACATTTTAAATGCTCCCTGATGGTGTCTCATTTTAAAGAAAAAATACACATGCACATATATATGTATAAGCATACATATATATAAAGTACAAATGTTAATTTTTACAGCAACAGAATAAAAAACATTTTCTGTTGCAACTAAACAGAAAATTGTACAATAATTTTAATGATGGCCAAATTTCTATACTAAATAGAAATTTAGTATTTCTATGCACTAGAAATTCTATACTAGGATTATATATATATAAAGCATATAATATATATAGCACATAATATGTATTACATACTATATACTATACTAAAGGCAGACTAAAAGTTAATAAAATAACCTTGCCAAAAAAAACAAACCTCTTCCCCAAGATTAGTGACCAAGTGTCTTGACCTTCTGTCTTTTATAATCTAATCTGATGTGGTGAAAAGCACAGGGAACTTGGAGTTAGAAGTTGTGGGTTCTAAATCCAGTTTTAATCAGTTATTAGCTATGTGTACACTAGACAAATGACAGCCTCTTTGGGCCTCAGCTTTCTCATTTGCAAAAATAATGTTAGTACCTACACCTACTTTACAGAGTTGGTTATAAGGATCAAATGAGATCTCATATATTGTTAAAAGCACTCTCAAAACCACAGTGTCATGTAAACATAGGCTATCAAAATTCATATTTATTAAGAAGGCTTTGGGGAGCATGAAATAGGATAATGTAAGAAAATACTGCATATATAGAAGATACCTAATAATTTTGTTGTTGTTCTTCCTTGGCAAAGATGCTGTGGAGTGGCTTGCCATTTTTTCTCCATTTTATTTTACAAATGAAGAAACTGAGGCAAACAGGGTCAAGTTACTGACCTAAGGTCAAAGAGCTAGTAAGTGTCTGAGGCCATGTTTGAACTCAGAAAAATGAGTTTTCCTAACTATAGGCCCAATACTCTAAAGAGTTTATATTTAGGAACTTTATAATACTTTAATTATTTTACATTCTATAATCAATTAACCTTAGCATATGCCATCAATAATTTTTTAGCCTGAAAAGTTTTTGATTTTCTTGGTATATGACGGGGCCAATACTTGCAAAATCTGTCATTTTATCTTCTTATTTTGGATAATATTCTAATGGATTTATTATCTCAAAGATTTGGATGTCCCCTTCAACCATACAGATTGCTTTCTGTCCTGCCCAATTCCTACACCTGTGCTTCCCTAAGTTTGTCAGAGAAAACATTAGTGGCCTGCCTTGCTTTCTTCTGACATTGCAAGAACATGAGTACAGCAACCAGTGTGCCCAGGAGTCATCCCTTGCTCTTACCACATTACCAGCCCTTCTTTTCATCAAATGTCTCCCTGATGGCATCTTTTCTTCCTGTTCTTCAAAGTTCCTTTTCTCTTGTGTGTTCCTGCCTGCTCAGACTCTCTCTACTACCATCTGTGTGGTACTCATCTTTGATCTAGTCCATAGTGTTCCATGTCTTAAAGCTAGAGCATACCAGCAGTATACTGATATTAGAAAGACAGACTCTTGTTTCCAGGAGAAGTTTTGGGTCATTAAAGTAATTTTACAACTTTATGAAGGCAATCTAATTCTCTCCATTTTTTTTTTAATTATAGAGCAACTAATGGTCCATCTGTACTACCTCTCACACATATGCACGTGCATATGTGCACACACAAGCATATACACATATGTATAAATTTATATATATATTCATTTCTGTGTGCATGTATATGTGTATAACTTTATATGTGCATTTATATACACACACCCCTCATAAAGGGGATAGTGTGTGTGTGTGTATGAAATACATACATATACTGATAGACAAGCTCTGACTCATACATCCAAATGTGGGTCATAAACTGGGCAGTAGACATTCTTCATCCACTTGGTTGGGGTTTTTTCTGTGTGAATAGAGAGGCCGCTTCTTTGAAATGCTTATGATTCTCTTTCCAGAAGCCTCTGCAATATTTAATTTAAAAAGCCTTTGATGCACATGATCTCACTTAATTCTCACAACTACATTGTGAGATAGATGTTATCACTAGTTTGCAGACAAGGAAGCTGAGACTCGGACAACTCAACTGACTTACCAAAGGTCAGTAACATACACAGATCTACTAGTTTCTTTCCAATTTTATAGCACTGCTAGATCTATGTTTTATCTCAAGGAAAACATACTTTCTGTTAAAAATGCCTACTTAAAGTATTTCACCTGAGCTGGTAGAGATGAGCTGCAAAATATATTGTTGACAGAAATACATTTTGATGAAATGGGAGACCTGTTTGAGAATCTCATATAAAAAAATCTAGTTCTTGGTACTCTAGAAGTTGAAAGTTACTGACATAAGGAGTAAAGTTAAAAAATTGCAATGGGAAGTAATGTTAGAAAATCATAAACATTTCTAAAGTCTTTGTAGCTTCAGGTCATTGAGCAATGACCAAAAATATTCACAAATATGGATTTGGTGGAACATTTTTTCAGAGTTGCAAAACAAATTTAGTGAAAGAAAAACACATGTCTAAAGGTCAAAATAATTTTAATAATCAAAACCGAACCGGTAAAGTTCTTAAGTGAAGTAATAGGCCCACATTTTTTACATGCATAGGTTGCTATGAAAATAGGGCAAAATGAGGGGCAGCTAGGTGGCACAGTGGATATAGCACCAGCCCTGAAGTCAGGAGGACCTGAGTTCAAATCTGGCCTCAGACACTTAACATGTCCTAGCTGTGTGACCTTGGGCAAGTCACTTAACCTCAATTGCCTCACCAAAAAAAAAGAAAAGAAAAGAAAACAGGACAAAATACAAACTGTCAGAACTCAGATCATTTTCAAACGGATATCATCTATCTATCTTTCTATATCTTTGGCACATGGTTTTAATTAAAAAATCCATTTTATTTTCATTTGGGGTAGTAATTTATGTTTCTATTCATGTATTCCTAATGTTAAGATATATCTGACATATCATAAATAATGATTAAAGAAAAATAAAGTTTCCTGGGCATATATGCTCAGGAGATAGCATACTAAAATATAAAGGCTGTTAAAGACTGTACTGAATTTTTTATACTAAAATCTTATGGGAATATGAAAATTTCTGCCAAGATAAGATTTCAATATATTATTGGATTACTTGCCCTCTAGGGGAGGGTGTGGGGAAAAAGGGAGGGACAAAAAAAATTTGGAATACAAGATTTTGCAAGGGTGAATGTTAAAAATTATCTATACATATGTTTTGAAAATAAAAAGCTTTAATAAAAAAAATTTCAATACATTACTTACATGCTTAATGCCCTATTTGTTTTATTATTTTTTCTTTGACAGGAATTAGCATTCTACCTTATTTATTTGACCAGATGTGATTTCATCATTACAGAGAACAACTAAGGAAACTTTTCACTGATAAAGACAGAATGAAAACTACTTGGCAACTTCAGTTCTTAAGAGTTCCCTGGGGTACTGAGAAGATAAGCAACTAGAGACACACACATAATGTGTCAGAGGCAGGCCTGGAACTCTAGACTTTCTTGCCACCAATGCTGGTTCTCTATTCACTATGCCATGGTGCTTCCTCTCTTGTTTTAATGGAGGCAATCAAGTTTATGTGATTTGTGTAGGGTCATGAAGTGTCAGATCCCATTTAAATTCAGGTTCTCCTGATCTTGAGTGAATGCTCTATCATGTTTCCTCTGCTTTTGAAAACAGAAGATTTTGCCTTTTCTTTGAAAAAATTCAGTGTTAAAAACTGACCTGTATTGCCTGGGTAGTCAAGCTAGGAATGGTCATATTTGTAACCTTAAGGGGAAAAAAAAATTACATTTCTTTCGGGCTTTTTCAAACCAGTTAAAATAAGTACCTGACTTCTACAATGAATACAGTGTGTGAAAGCATTATTTATTTAACTCATAAATGTAAATGGAAGTTTTTAATGCATTAAAATACAATGGTACCTTTTCAAAATCACTGCACCAATGTCAGGCTGATTCTTGCCCAAATTGAAGACAGAACGCTGTTTGGCCAGCTTGAAAAATGTGTCCAGCAGTTGCTGTTTCTGTCCATTGGGATTCGTCAAGTGAAATATCTTTGCTAAGGTTTTTAGCTCAGGAGCAGAAAGTAATTCAAGTACTTCAGAAAGATCTTGTAATTCAGATTCTACAAAAGTAAAAAAGCATAAGCCTTTAAAGTAGAATAAGTATTTAAACCAGTTCAGGCTTCCACAAACATAACCTTTCAACAACAATGTCATGGATATTGTTCCTTAAAGACTTCTAGACCTTGCCATGCACCAAGTGATGCATATCTTGAAGACTTCCAGGTCTTTCTATCTAACATAAAACTGAATTCTTCTATATGTGCTGTCTTTTTAGTTAGACTGTGAGCTACTTGAGATCAAGGACAGTATTACTTTTTCTGTTTGCATCCTCAAGGTCTATTGTATCCTTAAGCACTTAATAAATACTTTTTCATCTACCCACTCAATATTTTGGAAGATGAAAATGAGGTGGTAAAAAAGTAAAAAAGCAAACTTTAGCAATGTTATTGATTTCAACTTGGTTCAAAATTGGAGTTTTTAATTCTACTATCAAGAGTAGTAAGTGTCCCTGAGGGGCAGTTCAGATTCCTGACAGAGGGAGAAATTAAGAAAAGTTAAGTTCTTCCTTTCTGTGGTACTTGCTAATGATTATTTTTCTCTATTTCAAGTATACTAGTATCAAGAGGGATCACATAATAGCCAATGATCTTTAGCGGTCTTAGAATTCTTAATCTGAGCTTGACCAACCTTAGTTTAAAATAATTAGTTATCCCAAATAGAAGACTGAAACTTCTAATAATTCAAATAATTAAGGAATTAATTTTTACTGATTACCAATCAGAAGTACAGCACTGTATTAATGTTATTCTAAAAGCAATTCAATTATTATGCTAATTTCTTATTACAAATCATACCTGTCTGCAGAAAGCCTACTTGCTTTAATTCTTCAATCGCTGGTGATAAATCTTGGCCAATCTCTCCATAATCTATCTTGCTAGTTTTTATCCAAACTTGCTTGCGCTGAAAAAGTCTTACATATAACTTCTGCCCATTTGCTGCAATAATTAAAATTTATATACATATATATTAATTTTCTTCATAAAAATAATGAATATTATAGATTTACTAGTAGCTAGCAATTATAAAGTACCTACTATGTGCCAGGTACCATGCTAAGTGCTTTATGAATATTGTCACATTTGAACTTCATGACCAGTCTGGGAAAGGTAAGTGCTATTATCTGCTTTTCATGGTTGAGGAAACTAAGGCAGATGTTAAGTGATTTGTTCAATAAGTTTCTGAGGCTGGGCCTGAGTTCAGATCTTCCCAACCCAGGTACAGTACTCCCTTTACTGCACCATCTAAATGCCTCCTTACTTTGATTATTCTGCAGGAATGTATATGCAAACATGCTATATTTAAAGTAAAAAATATTGGCAAGATTGAATTAAAGTACTCTTCTAAGAAATATTCCATCTTTTTTTGAAAGAGATGATAGGATAAGAGAGTTTTGAGCCAGAAAAAAAGTTAGAAATCATCTGCTTTCAAATCTCTTGTTTTACAGATGATGAAATTAAGATCTTTTTTTTCAGGTAAAAATAATTTATTTTTTAAAAAGGAATATACTTTATTCAGATTAAGAGTCTCCTTGCATATGGGAAACAACACTGAGCACAATGTATAAAGCAAGATCTGAAGTCAGGAAGAGGTGAGTTCAAATCCTACTCTGCACATTTACTAGCTGTGTGACTCTGGACAAGTCACTAAAACTCAGTTGAATCATCATGAGAGTACTGGACTTAGTGGCCTCTGATGTCCTTTCATTTGTATAATCCTATGATTACATTCCCTATTTGACTATTAATGAATTCGGAGAGTTAAGTGGAGTCATTATATATAATCTAATCCCAACCTCTCCTTGCCTACTGCTATTTTCTTTGAAAGGGATCTTTCTGATTCAGAAAGTTTAGAACTTTATAGTCCTTGTTGTCTAAATAACTTAATATTCCTTTTCAACTTTGACACTAAACTAAGAAAAGTCAATTCTTTTCTACAAAAACTAAAAAAGAAAAAGAAAACTCATTTTAAAAACAGGACCTTAAAAACTCTATTAAATAGTTTCTTATAAAATAAAATTGTCCTTTTGATATCAAAAACTCAGAACATACAAACTTAATTATCATTATAGAGTTGAACTTTTTAATTTCAAGTAGTTTATCATAAGGGTTCTTAAACTTTAATATCATAGACCTCTTTACCAGTCTGGTTAAGGCTACAGAACTTTTCTTAGGATAATTTTTTTTTAATTTTAAAATTGATAGAAATGCTAGATATCAGTTGGATGGTAGTAAAAATAAAGATGTAACTGTTATTTTTCCTAAACAAGTTTATAGATCCTTGAAATCTATCCAGAGACTCAAAATGGGGTATTACAATCTTATCTTCAATTTTTGTAGGAGTTCAATCCAAGACTGAACTGTTATGGGGTTTTGGATTTTTTTTTTCTTAGCATATTGTTAAGATTAGATATTAGATTTTGTTAAACATCTAATAAAATTAGATTAGATTTCCATTCACAAGAAAAATCTCTGATGGCATTAATTACAAACCAAAGAAATGAGTAGTTTTGAACAAGTATCATTTTAGAATCAGAAAATCCTAGTTCTAGTCTTAGTTTTACTACTACTTAGTTTTGTAATCTTGACAGCTCACATTCTCTGGATTTCAATTTTCTCATCTCCAAATTGAGGTTAGGCTATATTATCTCTAATATTATTTGGAGCTCTAAGATTCTACTACCTGTCAGAGGAATGAATAATTTCTTTCTCATGTTTTATAAAAACTACAAAAACAATTAGCAGTGGATTTCAAATAACACAAAGAAATATTAAAAAATATTTGCCTCTGAGAGGTGCATAAAAAAGTAAACATATAGAAGTTCCATTAGGGGAAATGGTCATACTTATGAATTATAATGAAGCATACAACCCATTAACTATTCAAACTGAATTCATGATAATTCTCATTAATTCAGTCTGCACCTCACAGTAGAATTCTGAACAGTTTTGATAGGATAGTAAACTTGACATCATTATGTCCTTTCTTCTATTGAGAGTGAAAGTAGAAGAAAGGGATGCAGAGTAGATAATAGGGAACAATTATTCCCTAAAGAGATGTTTTTACATGTTAAGATATAAAACAATTAGGGAACACTAAAATGATCACCACAGTGAGGCCTACAATAGAGCTCTTATTCATCAGCAAATTTTAAACATTATTATAAATCCTTGTGCATGGAGCAATATTTAAATTTATTAGCCACTTTTATAGCTTCGATGCAAATGTGGATTATCCCTACTCTGGAGGTTAGCAAGGCCAAAGTCAGCTTTCTGCAGCTCCAGGGATGTTTCACTTTAGTGTAGGCATTCTTTTTATATAAGAAATCTAAAAGTAACTTTTCCTTCAAATTTGGACAATTCAATTCTAGATACAACTGATTTCCCATGAATAGAAGCAAGTTGAAAATTTTAATAACTTATATCTTTACTTGAGAATAAGTCCAGTGGTCCATGCTAACTAAAATAGTATTTGCAAAAGGAATAGGAAAATAAAAATAATAAAATAGCAGACTTGTCCCCGACTTTTTCTTTTTTTTCTTGCTAAATAAGGAGCCTGTTTTTTAAAACCTGAGTCCATTTTATGTCAAATATTTTGTATGACTTAATAAAATGAGGCTTTCATTAAAATCACACTATCACTTATAAAACATGTAATACTATAGAAATATTAGTAGAGGATCATTCCCTTACATAAGAAGTGCTATGATAAAGAACCCTAATGAATAAGCTATTATTAGTACATTGCTAACCTTAAGAAGGTACCATCTATTATATAAATATAATCTTATTAAGATTCTAAAAACAAATGCAACTTTAAAAGTACAACTGAATTCTTTCCTACAAGAAATAGTCTTTTGTTTTGTTGGGGTTTTTTTTGGGGGGGGATACCTGATAGTTTAAAAAACTTTGTTATGATTTCCATATCCTGTTCATCAAAAAGCTTCAGATCATCTTCATTCTCAAAAACTGCTTTCAGTACCATAAGAAAATTCCTAAGATAATATGGATGTTCTGAAAAATCAGAAGTCAAGTCCAAGTTACCACTATCCTGATTTACTTTTTCTGATTCATCATCATTTGGCTCCAGTTCCAAAAAAGCAGAGTCATGAATGATTTCATTTTTTAAGTCAATGTGACTTTCTTCAAGAAGTGTTCTTGTGTTGTCCCCTTCAGAATAACTACTTCCATGACTATTACATTTCACTGTCAAATTAGCAGGTGGAGAAGCATTTTGGGACCACTGAGTTTGGCCTTCTGAGGTATCAGTCATTATTACTTGATTATATTCTGTTGATTGTACTATAACATCACTTCCACTTTTGCTACCCACAACTTCAAAAATCTTCTCAGTCTTAAGAATATTCTCTGAAGTTGACAATTTACTGCCACAAGTTTTATCCATAAAATCAAGAGTGGGTACTGATGTTGCATACTTTTGGGTATCAGTCTGACTTTCATTTTCTAATATTTCTATATCTTCTGAGGTATAATCAGAAGCAGTGCTTTCTTTATTAAAAAATCTAGAAGACTTTTCAGAAACAAAAACATTTTCCTTTTGAGATCCACTTCCCAAAACCTGATCTTCATCCCCATCTGTGGTTAAATTCGCTTCTACTTCCTTAACAGCTAGATGCATCAAATTTTGTGTCTTCAGAACTTCATGTTTTTCTAGTCTCTCATTTTTAGCTATTAATTTTCTAGTTTCTATGTATCGCTTGGACAATTTTGATGATAGGCTTCCTAAAGGAATAATTTTCATCGTCTGATGTTTTAGTTCCTCTGGACTACTGTTTACTAAATTTTCACTATTTTTAAAGTATGGACTGATTTTCTCTGTCATATCACTTTCTACAGAATTACTTTTAATGGAGCTCAAACTTATCTGGGGAGGTAAAGATTGCTTTGGAAGTATACATCCTGTGGTTGTTTTGGCTAAATTAGCTGGAGATAGATTTGGATTTACTGAACTATCAAATTCTGTTCTAGCAACTTGAACTACTTCATTATTGTTCTGCTGGCACATCTCATCAATGTGTCTATTTAAGTCATATCTCGACACCATTTGGCCACAGATAGGACAAGTATGTTTGGCTGGGGGTGCATTATTAAAAAATGAAAAAATAGAATTGGATTTGAATAGTCCTTTTTTAGCCTTGGTTTCATTCTTTTGATTTTTACTTTTTGACAAACTTTTACGAGGTCTTTTTTCTTCAGGAGATTTGTCTGACATTTTAAGATCAAGTAATTATACAACACAGGCTGTTTCATATAAAAAAGAGAAATGTTGACATTCTAATTCTGAAGTGACAAAAATTGGAACTGTTTTGTTTCATGTTCTTTGCCTGGATAATTTCTTCTTCCTATAAGTTTAAAAAAAAAGACTTATTAGAAACATCTAATAATTTAACAAAAGGAAAGAGGAAAAAAAATCAAATATTTTAAACACTGAATGATAGAGTAGCTTAGAGGAAGGCCACTAGATAAGAGACAGAAAATTCTAGCTATAGTCACCAGTTTCATTTTCACTTACTATAGTTTTGTGAACTTCCCTAGATTTCTCCCAGCATTCTACTTTTCCCTCTCTCCCTTTCTCCTTCCCTCCCAGAGAGCTAGTTCTATAATAAATATTTTTTTAAAGAAAAAAAAAAGAGAAAAAATCCGCAATTTCCTAATCAATACATTGAAAAAATTCAATATTACATTTACTGTTACACTTCTTGTGGACTCCCCCAATCTGCAAAGGAGTCAGGGCAGTAAAACATATTTTTCTTATTTGGAGAACAAGAGAATTGGCCTAGGTGACTCCTAAGATTGCTCCCAATTCTGAAATTTAATGACCCTAGATATGAAAAACTCAACTGAAAAAAAAAAAAAAAGATAGCTTATTTGAAAGTTTTAAGAAACAACCTGTGGAGCAGCTAGGTGGTGCAGTGGATAGAGCACCAGCCTTGGAAGACCTGAGTTCAAATTCAGTCTCAGACACTTAACACTTCCTAGCTGTGTGACCTTGGGCAAGTCACTTAACCCCAACTGCCTTAGCAAAAAATATATATATGTAGCCTGTTTCATTACATCATTAATATTTCTCAACTAAAACTGCATTTCTATAATTAATAGGTACGCTCTCTTTATGTACCGCAAATCAGTCACAAAGACTTTTCCAAAAACTTTCCTTCTGCCCATTTTTTGGAATATTATGGTTTTGCTGCTCATGTTAATCTAGAATCCTTGTAGGTTTCCAGGTATAGCTGGCAGAATTGAAGGGTAGGTAGAAAGCTATGTTCAGATGTGAATATTCCACAATCTCGAAAGCCCAGAGTATCCAAAATCCTACCAGCTATACATAATTATTCCTCTGAGTGCTCACAATTAATTCTTACATAAAAATTCAAGTTCCACAGAATGAGAAAGCAAGGTTCCCAGTAATTTAGGATGTTTCTCTGAATTAAGAGATAATTTCTGATCAGCCATGTTTTCCTTTCATATGTCAACTAATGGCTAAAAGGCACGAATCAAAGAAGACTCCAATTCAAATCTGGCCTCATACCCTTACAAGTTGTGTAACCTTGAGCAGTCACTTAACTTGTTTGACTCAGCTTTCTCAACTGTAAAATGGGCATGATAGCGCCAACCTCCCAAAGTTGTGAAGATCAAATGAGGTCTTAGCACAGTACTTGGCATATAGTAGGCACTTAATATGTTTATTGAATTGGCAAAGAGGTTTAATATATGCTTTTTAACTTGAGAGCCAAGCAGCTCCTTTTGTGTATCTCCCTCTCCCCGTGGTTGGTAAACATGCCAAGTATATATTTTCTATGTACTCATTTGTTTGAATGTTGTTTCCTCCCAGTAAAAAGCAAGCTCCCTGGGAGAAGGGATTGCGTAATGTTTGTCCATTTATTTAAGAACAAGTACAGAGTAAATGGTTAACAAACGTTTATGGGTCGATATAAGCTTGGGGCTGGACTTCTCCTTGGTGACCATCAAATGCAACCTCATTCTACGAATAAGGGAAACTGAGAATGGGAGAGATCACATGAGGAACAAAATTCAAACTCTGGTGTTTCTGATTCCAAATCCAGTTTTCTAATCACTATTCTCCCTCCCTGATGTAGGTTGTATTTATATTTCAGGGTCCGTGGAGTCTCCCTCTCTCTTCCCTGGGAAGAAGGTAAGCTCGTCAAAGGCAAGTTCTGATTTATATCTATCCATATCCCCGGGCCTAGTGCAGGGCAGGACACAGACTCCAGCCTCACTCTAGGGGGAGGGACTGCTGAGGGCAGGCAGGCCCAAACTCAAAGCTTTTGGGGGAGGGGTGAGCTAAAACGGGAGCCCTGCACGTGGGGAGTAAGGCAGCCCTCTGCCCGATGTGGGGGCTTCCCAAGGTCTCCTCCAACATGCCCGATGCGCGCGCATTTCCCACTGCTCTCCCAATTTCCCTCCCGTCCTGCCCCGCCATCTATCGCGGATTGGGGTAGGTGTGGAGGGGGCGATGAGTTCTCCAAAGGGGGACGGAGAAAAGCTCAGAGTTACAAAGCCCGGAGTCATCCGCCTTCTACCCCGCGTTTCCCTTTTCTCACCTGGTTCCGCGCTCCAATGATCCCCAGACATCTTCAATCTATCTCCTTCTCTTGGTATCTTAGGCTGCACAGGCACAACAGGAGGAGCCTCGAGCGATCGATTCCATTTAAAGCTGGAGTTGGAGGCCGGAGGTTGGAGTGTTCCATTCCAAGTTAACTAGTTTTCTCGTTTTTGTCTCCCTCCTCAACCGTTAGGTGGCGTCGTGATGAGAAGGATGAGCAAATTTAATCAGGAAAGTATGAGTTCCAATCCAGCCCCATCAAATGTAAAATGAGGCATCTGTTATCGAGTTAAATGAGATATTTGATTAGTATAATAGGCCCTTAATAAATATTTGTCCGGCCTTGGGGTAATGAGTCCTTTGTAAAGGAAAGTATTCAGGTTGGACCTGGAGTTTAAATCCAGCTTCAGACACTTACTAGTTGTGTGACGCTGGGCCGTTTCCTCAGCGGTGAAATGAAGATAATACTAGCATCTATCTCCCAGGGTTGTGTGAAGATAAGAAGTGTGTAAATCATTTTTTAAAATGTTAATTTAATTTTCAAATGCTTAATTAGTAACCATAATGCACTCTATGTGCCAGATACTAGTTATTTTGTGCAAATATCACTCAAAACTCCAAGGTGGACCTAAGAATCACCTTTGCTGCTTTGGGTTTATTTTACAGTTATATTTGTTTCAAAATTGCTTGGGGCCCCAAATTTGAACATAGTCCTTTAGGGGACTTATACTACTTTACGGGATTATTCCAGAGAATCAAATGAATCAACAACAACAACAACAACAACAGTTTCCTAATTGTTGAATTGGCAGCTATTACTAAAAATACCGTGAAATGTCAGCATTATCTGCAAACGAGCTGGGCTTGGCTCAAACACTCATCAAACTCAGGTTCCTAGCTTATGTTAGTCCCTGGCTGTTACCTTCTAGTGTGGAAAACAAATCCTAAACTTTTTTCAGGGCAGTTTCAACATCGCCTGTCCTAACTCTTTAGTTCCCCTTATTTAGTAAAGGCTGTAGACCATTAGCGTATTTACAATGGCAGCTCTTGTCTCAGCAGAAGTTGGACAGAGAAAGAAAACACTGAGTTCCAATTAGATCTCACACTTAGAGCTATATGACTGTTAATGTTTCCTCTCAGGGTTAACGGGCAAATGTTTATTCCCTTCCCTCCAACTCCTTATTTAAAGTCAGCACTGAAGATTCTGCCAATAACAGCTTTTAGTTCAAATTAGGTGTCTCCAGTAGTGTCCCTCCAAATCAGATTTTCAATAACTTTTTCCTCACTGATCTGTCCCTCATTAGAATATAGAGGATCATTAAATATTAAAACTGAGATGATTTACATGACACTAGAATAGCTTACATTTCCCTGTTTAATTCACTTTTTTCAGTTCCCTCAGTTGTTACTCATTATCTTGTCCTCTATTGATCCCAAGTATAGATTGCTAAGTGGCTAGAACTCTCCAGATTCAGACAGCTCAGCAATTTTGAAAACGCCGTAGTTTTTTTCATTCCATGAACTGAAACCCTCTCCAAAAAAATGTTCCAGGAATGCAATGAAGAGAAAATATATAGAGATATGTCTTTATATCTACACACATAAAATGTGAAAATCACTCCTTAGTTCCTCCCCCATTGAATTTTGGTCAATTTGTATTTTTTTTAAAGGGTTTAACATTTTTTATGTTTATCATAAATTTGTATTTTTCTAAAGCCATAGACTATATTCTTTGCTTTACTAATGACTTTGCAAGTGTGTGCCATTAAGGGGAAGTCCAGGTGAAGGTGTAGATGCATCAGTATAATGCATCACCACTACTTAAAAAAAAAAAAAAAAGTCCTATTTTGATCAATTTATTGAGCAATTAAATTTTCATCTACAAAATACCATCACTTTTGTAGATCATCACTTCTAATCTTACCCCTATGCTACCAATTCTACCCTTGACTGACATCAAGTCTCAGCATCTTCCCTCTGCTTCAAAGGACTGGAGGCAGAGTACCCAACTCCTGCCAAAGCTTTCATTTTTAGAGGGCAGAAACTAGACTCTCAGCTCATCTGTTTTATCCGGTTTCAAATCCAGGGAACAAGCTGCCTCAACTATCCCGTACCCCGTGTCCTCTCTCCTGCCCATTTTCCTGATTTCCTTTTGTGTATTGTTGCTCTCCCCCATTAGATTGTAAACTCCTCAAGGGCAGGGATTATCTTTTTATTGCCTGTATCCTCAGTGTTTGGCACAGAGCCTGACACATAGTAGGCACTTAATAAATGTTTAATGGATCGGATTGGCAGCATCAATGCTCCACAAACATCCACAGGTTTAGTCTTTAAAACTTAAGAAACTACAAATACTTATAATGAAAAGAAATTTATCCAAAATTTTATTAACAAGTTGTAAAACTAATATTTTCTTAGATTAATATTTACATTATGATAAAACATGTTACAGTTTGAGTTTATGAACAGACATTTCTTTTTTCTTCTTCTGCTTTTTTGGTGTTTTCTTGGCATCCTGAATTTGCATTTTCACTTGATCTTGTAACTGAGAAAAGAAGGCCTGAGAGGACTTCAAGGCCTTGTCTTTACCTTCATCCTGCAATAGGAATTAAAACATGTATAAAAGTGTTTCTATACAAAGTTTCTCTTTTAATTAATTGAAGGCCTATTAAGTCATGTAAAAAGTCATATACTTATATCAAATCCAAGTTCCTCATAGCTGTATTTTTGATGGAATTGTTAATGTAATTTCCAAGTGAGATGGATTTCTTTCTTGCTCTCATATATGTCCCCCTCTTCCCCAGCAAATGAATGGATAGTATCAGGAAAACTATGGCCATTACCAGATATATGGATAAAAGCAACCACTACCAAGTAACTGGTCTTTCTTTGTGGAGACAGAACATGCTGTTGTTTGTTTCAGAAAAATAAGTTTATATAAACACAAGAGTTTTAATATAGAAATCCAAATTTCTAACAATCCTGTCTAAAACACTGAGAAAGAAATATGTGAAAGGGGGAGGGGAGAAGTAGGAAAAAGCTATAAAATTAATAAATTAAACTTCTAAGTATTTAATGTCAACAACCTGACATTTACTTATGCACAAATGCTCTTATAAAATCTGTTTCTAATCAGTTATATTCAGCCATGCTTTACCTTTAGTAGAGAAGCTTTGCCTGCTTTAGTTAGTTTCTTTAATTGTGCCGAAGCTTCTGCTTTGTTGTATTTTGTAGCCTGTTCAGGTTTAGTCTTGGCTAACAATTTTTGCCGTTTTTCCTTTTCTTTTAATTTCATACGCTTGTGATATTTCTTCTTTCTTCGTTCTCGTTTCTTATCTGTAGCAGATTTCTCTGTATCTGTTTTTAGGTCCCCTGCCTTATTTTTCTCCTATAAAATAGAAACAATACCTTTAACTCACCCTTAAAGTTCAAGTAATAAGTAGAGGCAAGTAATCTCATATTATAGAAAAAGAAACTAAAATACAGTATTAAGAGCCTCATAATAGGGGCAGCTAAGGTGTCGAAGTGGATAGAACACCAGCCCTGCAGTAGGAAAACCTGAATTCAAATCTGGTCTCAGACACTTAACACTTCCTGGCTGTGTGACCCTGGGCAAGTCACTTAACC
>JAJPUD010012300.1:10592-50033 GCA_023553655.1 Myrmecobius fasciatus
AAATGGGACTATTTAAGTAATTTATTTCCTCTTCTGTTAATCTGGGCAATCTATATTTTTGTAGATATTCCTCCATTTCACTTAGGTTATCAAATTTATTGGCATACAGTTGGGCAAAGTAACTCCTGATTATTGCTCTAATTTCCTCTTCATTGGTGGAAAGTTCTCCCTTTTCATTTTTGAGACTAACAATTTGATTTTCCTCTTTCCTTTTTCTAATTAAATTAACTAGAGGTTTATCTATTTTGTTGGTTTTTTCATAAAACCAACTTTTAGTTTTATTTATTAATTCAATAGTTTTTTACTTTCAATTTTACTAATCTCTCCTTTTACTTTTAGGATTTCAAGTTTTGGTATTTGATTGGGGGTTTTTAATTTGTTCTTTCTCTAGCTTTTTTAGTTGCAAGCCCAATTCATTGACTTTCTCTTTTTCTATTTTATGCAAATAAGCATCTAGAGATATAAAATTTCCCCTTATTACCGCTTTGGCTGTATCCCACAAATTTTGGTATGTGGTCTCATTATTGTCATTCTCTTGAATGAAATTAGTAATTGTGTCTGTAATTTGCTGTTTCACCCATTCATTCTTTAGGATAAAATTATTTAGTTTCCAACTGCTTTTTGGTATATTTTCTCCTGGCCTTATATTGCATGTGATTTTTATTCCGTCATGATCTGAAAAAAATGCATTTATTATTTCTGCCTTCCTGCATTTGATTTTGAGGTTTTTGTGTCCTAACACATGGTCAATTTTTGTATAAGTTCCATGGACTGCTGAGAAAAAAGTATACTCCTTTTTGTCTCCATTTAATTTCCTCCAAAGATCTATCATACCTAACTTTCCTAACATTTTGTTTACCTCCTTAACTTCTTTCTTATTTATTTTGTGGTTTGATTTATCAAGTTCTGAGAGAGGGAGGTTGAGATCCCCCACTATTATAGTTTTGCTGTCTATTTCTTCTTGCATCTCTCTGAACCTTTCCTCTAGGAATTTCCATGCTATACCACTTGGTGCATATATGTTTAGTATTGATATTGCTTCATTATCTATGGTACCCTTTAGGAAGATATAATTTCCTTCTTTGTCTCTTTTAATTAAGTCTATCTTTGCTTTTACTTGGTCTGAGATCAGGATTGCTACCCCTGCTTTTTTTTGTTCACCTGAAGCATAATAGATTCTGCTCCAGCCTTTTACCTTCACCCTGTATGTATCTCTATGTTTTAGATGTGTTTCTTGTATACAACATATTGTTGGATTCTGGTTTTTAATCCACTCTGCTATCTGCTTCTGCTTTAAGGGAGAGTTCATTCCATTCACATTCACAGTTAAAATAACTAATTCTGTATTTCCTGCCATCTTATTTACCCTAGCTTATGCTTTTCTCTTTCTTATCCCCTTTCCCTCCTCCCTACTATTTTGCTTTTGAAAACCACTTCCCTCAAACAATCCTTCCCCTTTAGAGCCCCACCCACCCCCTTTTCCCCCCTTTCCTTCCAGTTTCCTTATAAGTACGTCTATTATTCTCTCTGAGCCAAACCTGATGAGATGGAGATTAACCCAATTCTTATTCCCCTCCCTTTTCTCCCCTCAATCATTATAGGTTTTCTTTGCCTCTACATGTGATGTAATTTCCCTTATTTTACCTCCTTTTCCTCTTCTTCCAGTGTTATCCCTTTTCTACCTCTAATTTCTTTTTCAGTTTATCATATCATAAGATTCATAAAATCACAATAAACATATAATAATAATCATAAAATCACAGTAATCATATGAAAATAATCATAAAATCACAGTAATCATATCATAATCATAATATAATAATCAATTCATAAAATCAACCCTCATTCTGTAAGTATCTATAACATAAATATAGTTCTCAAGAGTTATTTTTTCTTGTTACCTTTTTATGTTTCTCTTGTGTTCTGTGTTTGTAGATCAAATTTTTTGTTCAGTTCTGGTCTTTTCAGTAGAAATAGGTGAAATTCTCCTATATCATTGAATGACCATCTTCTTCCCTGGAAGATAATGCTCATTCTAGCTGGGTAACTTATTCTTGGCTGTAATCCAAGTTCCTTTGCCCTTTGGAATATCTGATTCCAGGCCCTTCGATCCTTCAAAGTAGAAGCTGCTAGGTCCTGTGTGATCCTAATTGTAGCTCCCCGATATTTAAATTGTTTCTTTCTGGCTTCTTGTAATATCTTTTCCTTGGTATGATAGTTCTGGAATTTAGCCACGATATTTCTGGGGGACTTAATTTTTGGGTTTCTTTCAGGAGGTGATCGGTGGATTGTTTCAAGGAGTATTTTGCCTTCTGGGTGTAAAATATCAGGGCAGTTTTCTTTTATGATTTCCTGGAATATTGTGTCCAGGTTCTTTTTTTCATCATGGCTTTCAGGAAGCCCTATAATCCTTAGATTGTCTCTCCTAGATCTATTTTCCAGGTCAGTTGTTTTTCCTAGGAGATAGTTCATGTTTTTCTCTATCTTTTCATTTTTTTGTTTTTGTTCAACTGATTCTTGAAGTCTTGATGAGTCATTAATTTCCAATTGTTGGATTCTAATTTTTAATGTCTTATTTTCTTCAGTTACTGTTTTTAGTTCCTTTTGCAATTGATCAATTACATTTTTTGTTCATTGCATTCTTTTTCCATTTTTTCTATTTTATTTTGCAGTGATCTCATTTCGTTTCCCCATGTTTCTTCTAACTCTCTTTTAAGATTTTTTATGCAATCTTCAAAGAAAGCCTTGTGATATGAAGACCAATTTATGTCTCTCTTTGGGGCTTTTTCTGGAGTTGCTTTACCTTTAGGGGCCTCAGGATTTGAGGTCTGTTATTCCCTCTCTCCATAAAAGTTGTCTATGGTGAGAGCTCTTTTTGGTTTTTTATTCATTTTTTTAAAAGGTGTGAGGTCTGTTTAGGGTAAAGGTGGGACAGCTGCTTTAATTTGCCCTGGGGCAGTTCTGCTGATTGAGTTATTTCAGGAACTGGGCAGTTCTGCTGATTGAATTATGTCAGGGGCTGGGCAGCTCCGCTGATTGAATTATTTCTGGTGCTTATCAGTCCTGTTGTTTGATTGATTGCTTTAAGGTGCTGTGTAATGGCAGCTAGGTCCGATGCTCATCAGGGGTTCAGTGGTTCACAATCTATCCCCCTCAAAAGGCAGACCCTCCTAACCACCTGCCCACAATCAGGACAAATTGTTCCAAGAGGCTCGAAGAAGACTCCCAGGTGTGTGAAAAGCACAACGCTCCCACTCCTGTTCCAGCTCCCTGCTCCAGCTCCCTGCCCTGGTCTCCCTGTGCTGCAGTCTGGGTTCAGTAGGCCACCCCCTGCCCCATTAAAACAGACCTGTTTTGAGGTTCTTCCAGAGTATCTTCTTCTAGAATCGTGTTGTTCTCCAGATATTGTGGATTTTTTTGCTTCAGAATCAGTCTAGAGGCTTCATATGTTGTTGGTTTGAGGGGAGGTTAGAGGAGGTTACAGAGAATCCTGTCTGATCTCCGCCACCATGGCTCCACCCCCAGAAGGAACAATTTGGGGGCTTATATAGTAGACCAACAGCTTACCAGATTGTAAATTGTAAAAGAAAGAAAAGGATGAATTTTAGGTTTTATTGCTTCCTTAGATAAATATGTAGTTTTGAGTAGACCATGGACCCTAATCCACCATCTCTCTCCTTTCTGTCTTTTGGGGAAAGGAAATTCTGGGGAACAAGTGCTGGGGACCCATTGCTACTATGTTCCAAGCACTGTACTCTATTTATCTGTGTGTATTGCACTGTGTACTTTAATACTACAGGACATCAATTAGTCTATGATCTAAACTCCGCCCTTGGGGAAGGGAAATTCAGGAGAGTACACAGATCTTTGGGAGCCCCAGTGACACCTATTTTTACATTAATAGAGGAGAAACACTGAAAGCTTTCTCAGTAATTTTTTTTGGGGGGGAATGTGGGGATTCTCTCCAAAACCAGAGATTCCAAATATATTGATTCCTTTTTATCTCTTGTAACTCGCCCATCACATTTTGCAAATCCTCTACTGAAATCTGTTCAATGTGCTGTGAGGTTTCCTCTTCATTTCTTAATATGACCTGGATACCAACAAGCACACAGGTTCTCCATCTGTTATCACTCAAAGTAGTGACATGACTGGGACTTAGTATCATAAATCCCCTTAATGATATATTTCCTACAAATTCATAATCTTTGAAACTTCAAAACTGCCCTAAGACTTTTTGGGAGACCATATATAATGAAATGTTTGTAATAATCCACAGTTTTATTTGTGCCTACTTTGAGCACTTTTTTGTCCTTTTAAAAATTCCTTGAAGATTATAATGTTCCATGATATTCAACCATATAGTATCATCAAATGACTTTTAAAAGATTGATTTGGCTTTAATGAAGTAACCTAATAGGCTAGTTTTCCAAATTCAATTCAGCCCACTTCTTTCCTTCTCTTCAATTATAGGTCCAGTTTATTGTCCATCTACAATATGTCGCCAAAATATATGCAAGGATGTAACAGCTCCATCAACTATTTATCCAACTACAGATCTTCATTGAAATAGAGAAGATATCAATAACTATTGATCCCCATGTCCAGTTTAATGTCTGTAAAGGCTTCAGGAGAATAATTTAGACACATCATCCTGGATGAAAATTTGACAGGTAACAAACAAGATTTCATGAATCATAATCTACAGACTACCACATTTTTAGTCCCATAATTGACTAAAGGGTATAGAGAATATAAGGTTTCCAAGCATTTTCTCAAGCATTTATTGATTGTTCACTATAATAAAATTTGATATATAGTAGGCATATAATAAATATCTGATGAATGAATGAATAATAAACCATTCTAAAACTTTAAGACAATATGACAAATACAGTTATAAATGAAGGAAAGGAACTCAATAAGAGAATCATGATCTCCTGGTTCTGTCACAGGAAAGGAAAAATATAGCAATGCTCTAGAGGAATAAAGGAATCGATCCCTGGAATCAATCTATCGATAAATCAACAAGCATTTATAACTGATTACTATGTGCACTGTGTAAGATGCCAAGAGTACAAAGATAAAAAGAAAACAATTTCTGCTCTTAAGAAATTCCTGATAAATAAATATATTCCAGATCCATAGATTGGAGAGAGGAGAGAACTGAGGCAGGGGACACAGGAATCCAGGTAATGAGGACCTGGTTTACTCATAGATTAGGTGGTTGTATGAGTGAGTAAAAAGATAGGATAAAATGAAAGAGATAAAAATGGCAAGATCTAGCAACTAATGCGTAAATGGACTGAGGAAAATGTGCAATCAAGATGATGAATTTGGGTGATTGGATGGAGGCCTTCACTAGACATAGAGAAGCTCTGCTATTTCTCACCGCAAAAGTCTCTATTTGTTCTTGCTGACTTTACATTTAATCACTCTGTTCTTGCAGTGTATCTATCATAAAGAAGCTGGTCAAAAAACTGTTCCATTATTAGCCATTTTACCATAAATGAAAACATTCCCTGACATAATAAACACTCTTGCTCCCTTCACTTCCCACATTCTCACCTCAACTGTCTCAACTTCTCCCTTATGCTAACTCCCAACACACACACACCCAAAAAAAAAAAAAAAAAAAAACAACCAAAAAAAAAAAAAAAACCAGATCTCTCTGCTATTGGTGATACAGAACAAATAAGTAATGGATATTTGCTGTAAATGAGCAAATAGCATTTGAAAATGATAATACAAACAGCAAATAGTAATTCAAAAATCTCAGCTTGTACCCCAACCCACCCGGTGCGTTTCCACAGAACTGGGCTGTCTCTCCAATATCCACAGAATTGCTTCATTCCAATATTCAAGTTAAATTATACATTCATTCATTCAAGCATCAAGAATACCCTAAGGGAAACAAGAATACTCTGGGTTCTAAATGAATCTGAAAGTCCCCTGGGGATAGAAGAATTCTGTGTTATTGTCCCCAAAACTAGTGTAGTCTTTATTCTAATATTTAGCTTCTGTTTTTCCAATTTAAACAATTATCAGTGTTGATGTGGCTACACAATGAGGTCTCAGAAGAGGAGGATTCTCCGCCTTCACGATCTGAAAGCAAGCTTATTAAGAATGACATAGGAAGAATTGCAAGCATTCATTTGCTAAATCTCAGAGTCATCTTCAAAAGCCAAAGGGTACTATAAAATGTGTCAGGGAGACAGACACACAGATATTCACATGGCTCTCATAAATCCTCCAGCCTGCCTGGCTTTGAGTGGATCTTTGTGAATGGCAAATTTCCAGGACCTACTCCTACCCAGAGGGCATGATTCTGATTGCTTAATACTTTACACAAATGGGGCTTTCCAGGCAGCTGTGAAGGCATTGCTTCTGGGGAGGATAATGAATTCTTTGGAATAGGATGGGGAAGAAATTTAGCCAATCTGGGACCACAGGCACTCCATTTTTATCTGAGAAAATGAAAGAGAGCATTCTGGATGGATAAGTATAGCAAATCATTGTTCAAAAGTTATCTTTGTTTTGGGTGGATGTGGTGACATTTTGCCCACTATGTATTTTCCAGTAAAAATAATATAAAATTCTGAGGATCAGACTGGTGAAGCTGGAGAGTGTTTATCAATCCAAGTGGGGCTGACCTTTACAACCAAGGCATCTCATGAAAGCTGTTAGGTTTGTGACTTGCATGGATGGAGGGCATAGAAGTGCTTTAAAAATATCACGATTGCTTAAAGTATTGAAGAATAAACATAGCTACTATTTTGCTAGCACTTTGGAGTTTACACAGTGATTTTTGCGTGGTGGTAGGAAATGTATTTTTCAGTTATATTTACATTCATTTTATAAGGAAAATGAAGTTCATCCACAGAATTAAAAATCAAATCCAGATGATGGGATCCATGGTGTTTGGTTTGTCACCAAATGATGGTAGGCACCAAAAGTTGGGGTTTGGTCATTTGAAGAATTCACAATGGCCATTCTCTTTGGCGAAAAATAGACTTATTTAGGAGAATACATTACAGATAAAATGAAGGGATACAATAGACACTGGGAATGGTAGATATGAAATAGAGTGAGAGGGAGAGCATATGAAAGACAAGTTCTTTTGTGGAACTGACAATTACTCAGTAGAAAGGGATTCAAATTTCAATGAATTTTGTTTTTTTTTAATTAAAACTTTTATTTGCAAAACATATGCATGGGTAATTTTTCAAAAAAACTTTCTGTTTCAAATTTTTCCCTCCTTCCCCCCACCCCCTCCCCTAGAAGCCATTCTCTTTGGCAAAAAATAGATTTATTTAGGGGAATAGGTTACAGACAAAATTTTATTTTGCTAGCACTTTGGAGTTACACAGTGATTTTTGAGTGGCAACCCTATTAAGTAGAAAGTGTATATTTCAGGTATAATGCTCATTTTACGAGGAAACTGAAATCCATCCACAGAACTAAAAATCAAATCCATATGATGCGATCCACAGTGTGAGGTTTGTCATCAAACAATGGCAGGCACCAAAAGTTGGGGTTTGGTCATTTGAAGAATTCACAATGGCCATTCTCTTTGGTGAAAAATAGACTTATTTAGGAGAATACATTACAGATAAAATGAAGGGATACAATAGACACTGGGAATGGTAGATATGAAATAGAGTGAGAGGGAGAGCATATGAAAGACAAGTTCCTTTGTGGAACTGACAATTACTCAGTAGAAAGGGAGCACCTCATGAAGTTGGGACATGCCCTTAGCTAGAAGCTAAATCCTGAAAGGGACTTAGCACCCCAAAAGAGCTGTTAGCTATAAAGTAAAGAAGTGGGGTTGGGAGTGGAGTTAGGGGAGAAACCACATGACATGGGGGAAGGCGAAGGGGAAAGACACCACAATTGTAATGCCAATTGCAATGGGTTAAGTTCCTAAAAGGATTTAGCAAAGAACCAGGGGCAAGAAGACAAATTTATAGGAAAAGATAGAGAGACCAGAGCTTCATGTTACTAATATGCTAATTTTAGCTTACAGGTGGGTTTGAGGGGTGATCTATTCATTATTGCCAATGGATCTCAGGAACTTGATTATCACTGACCAACAGATTGTAACTAGATTATTATATTCTTAAGGCCAGAAGAATTTAGAATTATTGACAGATTGAACAAGAGCACTCTAAGGTCAGGGGACTTTAGGATTACAGTTATATTTCTTGTAGAAGTTGTACCCCATCACAGATATTTGAACTCTGAAGCCCAGGGCTTCTCTCTGAAATCCTCCACGCTGGTGTGTTCTACTTTTATACTTCACATGGGATTTAATATTGGGATCTTACAGAGCTCCAAGTCCAGCCATCTCATTAGACCAAGGAGGATGCTTCAGTCTGAATGCAAACACTAACAAACTCTTTCTACAGTTGAGAAACTCCTGTCTCCCCACATTACTCTCTCACAGCACAGGACCTCTGCTGGGTTCTCTCTCTCTGGCTGCATTTAATTACATGAAGAGACAGATGCAGGGTAACCTGAAGGCTTTCTCTGCCACCACAGTGAGTCTGTACTCTCCTCAACAGGCAGGTAGTGAGAGGACTCAAATGCTATCTGACAAGGCAGCAGATCCCATCACCTAAGGTTAGGAAACAGACCAACCACTCTGTATTCAGAAGTAAAGATGGAGAAATTTCAAGCAGATCGTTTCTGACAGAAATCATATCCCAGCTGCATTTTTTGACAAAGCCTGTGTGAATGAAACAGTATACTTTCTGTTCCCCATCTTTCCCTTTAAGAAAGAGACAGCCTATCAAAGGTACATTGGAGGTGACAGCTCAATGCACAACAGTTAGCAAGTTTTTCTTTTTTAAAAAAAAGAAGGCATTAAAGAAACAACTACATTTGACCAATTTAAATGCTATAGCTATCTAGCTTTACCCTTAATGGGAGATACAGCTAAATAATGACTAGGGAACAGCTCTTGGAGTCGTGAAAACCTGGATTCAAATCTCATTTCTTAATATTTGTGCAACCGTGGGCCGGTCACTTAAATTCTCAATGCCTTGATTTCTCCATCTGTGAAATGGCAAATATAATGCCTATAGTCCCTACCTTGCAGTTATTATGAGGTTCAAATGAAAAAAAAAATAGTGAGACCTTTTACAACCCAGAAAACTCAATGTGAACATTATTGTTCCTTAACAGCTACAACTCATGTATACTTTCTGTATGTTATTCAGCATCATGTTCTGTATGTTATGCATGTTATTCAGCATTATGGCAGTCTGTGGCCATTTACAACTTTCTCTAAAACAAAATGGTAGAAGCACCAGCCCTGAAGTCAGGAAGACCTGAATTCAAATCCAGCCTCAGACACATAATACTTCCTAGCTGTGTGACCCTGGGCAAGTCACTTAACCCCAATTGTCTCAGCAAAAATAAATAAATAAATAAATAAAATGGTAGAGATAAGGCAAAGAGACTTTTCTTTTTTTGATAATATCTAAAAAAAACCTGTCATTTATGACATACCCAAAAAGAATAATAGTTTTAAATAATTACATTAAAACTTGCCTTCATGTCCTGGGACTGGCTAAGACCAAATGGATGAAACTTTCAAGGAGACCAATATGTGCTTAATGTGAGAAAGTGATTCCAAACAACTAAAGTTGACTAAAAATGGAATGGACTCCCTCTGGTCAGGTAAGAGCAGAGTTTTAATAATACAGAAAAGAGGAATGTTTCAGATAGGAGTGAAACCAGATGACTCCAAGGGTCCTTCCAATTCCAAGATTCGATAATTGTATCTTTAAAATTGTCTAGAGTTAGGAAGTGTATCTATCACTTAGCACTAATATGGGCCTTTGACGTTATCCAACCCATTGCATTCAGGCAATGGGAATAGAGACCAGGAGTCACATGGCCAGTACAGTGAATAATCAGCCCTAAGGTCTGGGTCTCTTGAACTTAAAACCTAGCTTTCTTTCCTCTTCACCAAAAGTGATAAGTATTTAGGAAAATAAATAAAGCCAAAAGAATAAAACAAATAAAAATGCCAACATACTGTCTATTAATCATACATTACTTTGATTTAGATGGAAAAGATCCCTCTAAAAGCTTAATTAAGTTATATTAATGTATTCCTTTTTGGCTTATGTATTGCTTCATTAAGCAAGTAAAATCTAACAATTGAACATTAGGTAAAAAGCATATCATAATTGGTGCAATTTACTGAAAGGAAACAAAGTAGTATTTACATGTAAAATTTAATTATGAGCTATGGAATTTTTTTCACCCAGTATTCCACATATCAATTATTATACCTATCTAAGTCTTAGAACGGGTTTAGCATTTTTCTTCAGGGGTTTGGCTATGCATGTATATGAATATTCAGGTTTTTTTCTCTATAGTCAGCAATATGATAATATACTTTGATATGTAAAGGGATATGTAATCTCACCAACATGGACATATCTTCTAAAGTGTAAATCATAATTCATCTACACTTTCTCATCCTGTGCAACTCTTGTCTGTGTTTTACCTTAATGCATCCACCCAGAAGAACGGGGTCCTTCCTCTGAGATTCTTGACATTTCCCAGGTACTGTATTGGTACATAGCATCAAACTATAATTTTTATAAAGTTCAACCAAACATAAAGGTAGATATACAAATTTGAATTTTTAAACTCAAAAATACAAGTATTGATATTAATTATGTCTTCTAGCAAAATATTTCCATATGTTTTCCCAACTCATCTAGAAATTTATCATATTTCTTAGCTTATAAATTCTGAACCTTTTTTCAGTTTTAAAGCAAATTTAGATGAATGCAAACTGGAAAATGCATATAGAACGACAAATTTCAAGGTAAACTACAAATCAGGTATATGCTATTTTCAGGCTCCATTTGAAATTTTAAGATTTTTTTTAAAAGAAGGCAAAAGGCACAAATTCTAACTGTACTTTTACATTTGTTGGCAGCCTAAGAAAAGGTAGATTTTGCCGTATTAAAGGAGATCAACAGTATTTCCTTTTCTGAAGAGTATGCTCTATTGTAAGGAAACCACTTTCCAATATATTGACAGGTTTGGTATATTCAAAAACTTCTTAAAATGGCCCAGAAGCAGAATGCTTCTGAAGAAAGGGATGATATCATCATAAATAATTTCTGTCAGCAGGCAGACAGTTTAAAGACCACAGCTAGACTAGTCTTCCAATAGATGTCAAAATTGGATGGTGGAGAACAGAGAAAGTAGGACCACATCAAACTTTCTCAGGAGGAGGAATCATTTAAAAAGAAAACTTGAGAGAATATTGTTGTTACCCTAACTCTGTGAGGCTATAAGAAGTTTTTTTTTTTTAAATCAGATTCTTAGTTGAAGCAAAGCACCTTGAGGAAGAAATTGAAGAAGCTGTGTGTCAGTCTAGTCAAACCCTTTCATAGTCACATCCCTTCAGATTCCAGAGAAAACAGCTCAGGACCCTTATGCAAAAGCTTTGAGTATAGTAGTCCATCTTCCCCCACCATCTACCCTGCTTCCAAGACAGTCTCTAGTAAAAAGAGAAATCACTGGAGAAAAACAGCCCCAACTTCCTGCACCTCACAATATCAACTGCCATCAATTAGCAGTTAAGCCTAAAAATCCTAAATGGGGCAGTCCCCTACAGACTACTGGTCCCCCTTCTGGCCTGATCTCTGCAGCTGCTATTCTAGGAAGCATCCACCATGGAGATCCAATACTAGTAACTGTGGATGCTCCAACTACAATGGCTAAGGGCCTAGAAGAGAGAGTTCTGGGCACCAGCATTCTTGGTACTATCAAGTGACTCAATATCAGAAACTGATTTTTATCAGTAGAAATTATACTAAAATAGATATGTTACAATCTGCTTTGTGATCAGTCATGCCCAACTCTTCATGACCCCATTTGGTAATTTTTTGGCAAAGATATTGTATTGGAGTAGTTTGCCATTTCCTTCTCTAGTTCATTTTACAGATGAGGAAACTAAAGCAAATGGGGTTAAATGACTTGCCCGAGATCACACAGTTAGTGTCTGAGGCCACATTTGAACTCAGAAATATGAGCTTCCTGACTAACTGATTTCCAAGCCTGGTACTCTATGCATACCACAATCTAGCTGCCCCAATCTGCCTTGTAGTTTCACTCTAAGGATCACGAAATCTTTCCATTTGATTTGCAGCTGAAATCTTTCATATGTCTTTCCTACTATACTGTGAGCTACTTTAGAGAAAAGACTGTCATATTTTTTCTGTTTGTAACACAGAATAATTTTTACAAGTAGTTCGTGTTTAATAGATGCATTTTTATTCACTCACACAGACAATAGAACTTCTATTGTTTTCACATTTTATTTTCTTATACATTTTGCAACCAAGGTATCCCTAGAAACAGTATCCTAAAATGATTCTTCAGACACAAAATGACAGTTTCCCAAAAGAATAAATTTAGAAAAGTGGAGGTTTGCTCTATTTCTCACCAAGGATTCAGGAACAAAGTATATCGGCAGATAAACAAAATGTCCTCCACCCCTCCAAGTTCATCTGTCCTAATTCTATCAATTAACTACATCCTCATCCTTCCCATTTTCCTATTATACTTCACTGGAGTCCCTTTTCGGTCCTCAACAAATTAATTTTTAGATTAGACACTTACTATTCTCCTGACATTTTTTTATGTATTTCATGCATTTAACTTTCTAAGTGCGTTATCTTTTCCACTAATAGAGAATGAGCTCTTTGAAAGAAGAGAACTGTATAGATTTTGTTTTTATGCCATATCTGGTGCAGTGCTGGACATATATCAGATACTTAAGCTAAAATTAATTGAATTAAATCCTGCTTTGGATAGGTCTGTGATTTTACCAGTATAAGTGTTTGGTTTTCAAGTGCTGATCAAAACTCCTTCCTGCCTTATATTTTATACATTTTCTGTTCCTTTTCTCCACCCCATAATATTTAGTCAATGCACTGGAAGTTTGACTGTGTTAAGAGTACACTGGTATCACAACTATGAAATCCTGGGCATATTTAGAATAGGAAATTCAGTTCCAAAACCAATAAAATGAACGCAAATATACTATACACTTTCAATTTTCAAAGACTTCAAATGTATTTTCAAGAATATAGAAGATTTACAGGCTTACTGTGCAGTCAGATTCTCTCATTGTACAGATAGGGAAATTGAAGCTCAGAGAGAATTCAAGATATTAATTAGCCTCGTTGGACTCAAATATAGGTCTTCTGGTACTAAAATTTAGTACCTAAAAATGCAAGTTTGTTGTATGATACATATGACCTAAATTTGATGTGCTATTTATGCCCCAATAGATTTTTGATTTTTACTAGGTATAATAAACATGAAACATTAAATTAAGAATAACTGTCTTCTTAGAAAGGCCTGTTTTTTTGGTTTTGGGTTTTTTTTCTGAGGAGGTTGGGATTTTTTTACAACCTGAATCACTTGGTATTAAATTTCTCCAAAAATTTTTATAAGAGAGCTACTTTTTCTCTTATGATTATAGATGTCAGACAGATACACTCCAGAATAATCTGATTTACTTTAGAGATGCTTTGGGGTGGAGGAAGGGGCTGGAGGTATTTTTGTTGGATAAAGATAATGATGAAAATGATTAGTATAATGAAATTTCTTTCACTGATAAACATTTTAAAATGGAAGCGCTATGGGCTATCTAAGATATCTCTCTTTCAGTAGCTATTCCCTATTTAATCATTCTATAATCTCCATCAAATATAATCCAATTCAACAAAGGTAGGAGATATCAACTGAGTGCAAAACATTCTGCTAGATACTGTGGATCGGTAAAAACAATGGAACCTACTTCTAGGGGACTTTATTTTTTGAAGTAATGGCAAGAGAAAGCAAGTTTTTTTTGTTTGTTTTGGTTTTTTAGGAGGGGTAAAATTTGGACTCTTTTGTGTTTGTTTTATATTGTTTTTTAGTCTATGGGAAAGATGGCAATGGTTAAAGAGAGCTGGGAAATAAGAGAGAATAAACTAAACAAAAAATAGTTACCAGGAGATAGAGTTATCAGAGCACTTCACACTTCATCAGAAAACCCCAAACAATTATCAGATCATTAGAGACTTTTAAAAGGGAACTTCAAAACATTGCTCTCAAAATTGCTAAGACAGGCATAAGACAGAATCCTGATTGCCCGCAGTGTTTAGACATTGGTGAAAGCACCAAATGACTGGATAAAAGCAGCAAGAATTAAGGTATAGGTGTTAATTAGTCAGCTTTGAATGAACACAACAAAATACAAAGTGGCAAAAGGTGGCTGTGATTCCCATGGGGGGGGGGCGTAGTTTGCTTAAAATTTATCCTGCTAGTTAATAAAGAATTATGTTTTCTTAATGAAGACAGTGAATGAGATAATGTTTCCTATTTCTACAGGAGGAATAATTTTCAATTTCTGCCTAAGCAACCTAAGGAATCAAAAATCCAAATAATGGAGTGTATCCCAAGACAAATGGAAACCCCCAAAGTTTGCTTTTTATATACCCTCTAGTTGGCTTGTTGAGTTAATTTCCCTCAATTCCATTAAAATACACATCAAAGACATAATATATTTATAGTTTCCAAGGATTTGAAAGAGTGGAAAATAGAAAGGCACAGTGTGCTATGGTCCGTAGAGTCAAAAAGTTGGAATGATTGAACATCAGCAGCAGCAACAACAACAAACCACAGTTATTCATATTATAGATGAGGAAACAGAAATTAACTGACTACCCCCAGAGGACATGCCCATCATCTTGATCTATATCTTCCCACTGGACCCAGATGGCTCTGGAGGGGAAAGTGAGGAAGGTGAACTTGTACAGCCCTCCCTCACCTAAATCCAATTCATTTGCATGATCCTCCCTAATTTCAGGGTCCTCTTCGATAACGAGTGAAACAACAACTTCTGTCCCAGATGAATCTTTGGGCTCATCAATATGGCTCTACTTCAAACCTATTCACACTTTTTTATCCTCTGTGATTATTACATAGGTAATTCACAAAGATCATCCAGAGAGAGTATCTACCTAATAAACAGGTCTTCTAAAATTCCAATTTTTCTAGACCTTTGATATATTTTACTATTCTAGACAGGTAGTTGGATTTTCCATCTGGTAGCCCTCCTATTTTCTTCTTGACTACTTTTCTTCCTGTTCTGATTGTATTTTTTTAGAGAGGGCAATAAAGTAGCAAGGGAGGCAACAAATTATTTAATAAGCAGTTATTATGTATCAGGCACTGTGCTAAATGCTTAGGATACAAATAAGAGCAGAAAAAAAGAGTTCCTATCTTCATTGAGCTTCCATTCTAATGAGTAAAGACAATACACAAAAAAATTGAAAAGGAAGGTGGGGGTTACTCACCTGTGACATGTTATTGAAGACTGTTAAATCAGAACAGGTAGGAAAGGAATGGAGCCCCTCCCCCACAACAGAAGCCCAAGTTGGAACTCACCAGTAGGGGAGAGGGTTGTTCCAAGGTGAGATTTTATGCTACTTCTTATGAGCAAAGTTACTAGTGATGTGTTATGAATTATTGCTACTCATCATAACTCTCTCCATTGCCCTTTATGTCATCTATAATTGATTGTTTGGAGATTATCCCATGATTAATAGTCATTTAGCATCATTGAGAGAATATTGTTATTATAAACGTAGAGAGAAAAATGTGATTCATGAATTGCAAGGTTTCTTGTGTTATGAGGGGGGCTGGTCCCCCATCTGTTCTATGGGGATGTTTCTATATACTACAATTCTAGTCTCTTCTCCTACTCTTCTCCAAGAAAGGCTATAATTCCTACCTAGAATGGAAGCAGGAAGTTCTCCCTCAGAAGAAGGAGATAACAGGCTAGAAATAAATCTACCTGTATCCTTAAATATTGTTAGTCTTGGGATATGATTAGATTCAATACAACTTCAGAATACTATGTCATTATTTGGAAAAGGCAACTCCAATTACTGTATCTGAGACTTGATCCCTTTCCCACCAAAGACTAGCTCCACAATAAACATATTTTAACAAATGGAGTGGGGGTGTGTGTAAATGTATCTACATTACAGATCAGCAAAAATCAGAGAAAGTCTGTTTGGGAGAATATATACCTGACAGTATAAGGTAAAGGAAAATAGCTCAGTTCAACCAAGAATGACAGTTTGAGATCTCACCTACGAAGAATCTCTCAGAAGTCTCTAGTGTAACATTTTGGGGCAAGTGACATGATGGAGACTGCCACTTCTTCTCATGCCATTTACTTCCCAGAATTTTATTCTCCATTCAACAACATGAAGTGGGAATGTCCTCTTCCAACTCTCCTCTCAAAACTAGAAGCAAGAAATATGCAAAATAACTCAAAGCTTGAGGAGTCCCATGAAAAACTGAAGAAAGCTGGAGCTTTCTGGCCCTGCCCCTCACAGAGGGTAGAGCATTCACCTATACCAATAAGGATAAAGGCCCATACCAATAAGCATTGGGAATAAAATAAAATAAAGTTTGATTTATGTGATAATCAATCAGTTGCCAAATTTGTGACTCCCATTTCTAAAATATCTTTAGTATCTGTACTCTTCTCATCACCCATTCAACCACTGTTCTAGGGGCCTCCCAAGACCTGGGGCCTACACTACACATAGAGGCAGATCTAGCTACATTTATAAAACCAATATTCTCCCAATGATCCTAGATTATTATAAGAGCTTCTTAATTGGTCTTTGCTTCATCTTGCTCTGTTCCAATCCATCCATTAACTACCAAAATAATTTCCCTAAATTGCAGGTCTGATCAGTTTATTTGCCTACTCAATAAACTCTAATGGTTTTCATTTACCTCTAGGAGTTCTTCTGATTGGCATTTAAAACTCTTCATACCCTGGCTTCAGTCCTGTATTTATAGCTTAGTTGTATATTATGCTCTTTATGTACTCTACAATCAAAGAAAATAGGTCATCTTAATGCTCCTCATATACATAACACTCCATTTCTTACCTCTGTGATTTTGTACCCCAAATTTGGAATACATCTCTTCCTCATTTCTACCTCTTACAATTTCTATTTCCATTCAAAATTCACCTCATGTGACATTCTTCTACATCAAGCCTTTCCCTATTTGTTACTACCCCAATATACCCCCATTACATGGGCAATATATATGCCCTTATGTGTATATAATATAATACCCTGAAAGAATGTGAATATCACAAGGAAAAGATTGTTTTTACTTTTTATCTCTTTCCCAAGAACCTAACATAGTGCTTGGCACATAGTGCGTTTGTAATAAATGTTCATTGATTTACTGTGAAGAAATAGTCTGGAGTAGAAAATCATTAGTGAAATACTATTTTTTCTCTTATTATATTTCCATCAAAGATATCATCAAAATGTACATAGAACATTCTGATGTCAATTCAAATAAAAAATATAAAAGTAGGAATATGTGTTGCTTATTTTTAAAATAGTATTTTATTTTTCCCAATTACATGTTAAAAGTGTTTTAACATTTTTTAAAGTTCTGAATTTTAAGATCTATCAATCCCTTTCTTCCTGAGATGATAAGCAATCCAACATATGTTATACATTCTAACCATATAAAACATTTTCATATTATTCATTTTGTACGAGAAGATTTGAACAAAAAAAAAGAAAGAAAGAAAGAGAGTGAAAATAGGAAGCTTCAGTATGTATTCAGACAGGATCAGTTATTTCTCTGGAGGCAGATAGAATTTTTCATTATGAGGATCATTGCATTACTGAGAATAGCTAAGTTACCTTCTTCATCATATAGTATCATATAATATTCTCCTGGTTCTATTCACTTCATTTTGCATCAGTTCATTTAAGTCTTTCCAGGTTTGTTCCAAGATGATATTGCTTATAATCTTCAAAGTTCTATGATGATTTGCACATGGATTCATATTGGCTTTAACTGTAAAGACTTTCCACTTGGCAATAAGCTCAAGTGTTTGATGGATGATGCTCCTTTGACTTCCAGCTTGCTCATTTTTGAAATCTGCATTACTTGGGTTAAACACTAAATAACAGACATAATTAGAGTTAATGTCTTATACATATACCATTTTTCAAAATCCCAGGTTGGAGCTGTTGCATTTTCATCTATTATCTTATGAAATTTATCCTTTCTTTTAATAGAGATTGATTTTGGTCCAATTAATTGATGATATGACTGCATACTGATCATTGATTGAATCAGAAATAATAGAAATAATTCCTTCATTATTTTTAAGATAGGATCTATTTTCTTGTTGGTGATGTCATTTTGATACATAAGATTTCCAAGTCTATAGCTTTCTGACTATCTGCCTGAACATGATTTTCATGATATATTGGATATGAAGCTTCTAAGTTGTCGATGAGCCTTTGGCCTTTCTCATACTTTATCATAAAATCACATTTTCCAACATATCTTTCACTGGTTCCATGCCCATCTTTGCACTAGAGTTATCAAATGTGAAGATACACGTTTGATTTGGTTTGGAGGAACTTATCATGTTCTTTACAGAATTTCTCTACTTCATAATTATTCACAACAAATAAACCAAAGAAATAGCTGCAAGATGATCTCTTTTTTCATGCTTATCATGAGCACTGGTGAGATGATCAGGTCTCCAGTGAAATTACATATCTTGTTTCCTTTGGAGTACATAATGAAATCAACTTTGCTTCTCAGAGAAGAACTTGTGCTTTCTGTGACCTACATCTTCTACTTTAATTAGAGTCTGAAGGTCAATTTTAATGTGATTCATGTCTTTCATTAAAATATAAGCCCATTAACAAACACCTCACATGTGGAATAATCACCATTTAAAATGAGATTTAAAAAATCATTCTAAAACTATTTGATTTTTAGCTCTGTGTTCCATTCTGATAGAATCACTATTGAAATGGAATAGAGTTACAGAGGACTAAGGAGTATTTTTTCTCTTTCATAGTTTTCCATGGCCAGAGAATCATCACTTGTTCTCCAACCTGCTGGCATAGAGCTCAGTTTGACCTCAGACAACAAGAAGTATATGCCTGAGACCATATAAAAAACCTTTCCAAGCTTGATAGAACATGCTAGCGATTAAATACCACTTTCTATATCTTTCAAAAGCCTATGTTTCTCTTCATGACATGAAAAAACACTAGAAAGATTCTGTGGAGATGAGATCTATGTTTGTATGTACAAACACATGACATACATACATAAATGCATATATAACATATATATGTATATAATGCAAAAGAAAAACAAAAATTATTCCTTATTTTTTTCTCCATATAAAAGCCTAGAATTTGATTTTCCTTTCATGGCATGGAAACCTTAGCCTCAGTTGTTTTTATAATCAAGGAAGAAGCTATCCAAATTTTCCTAAACAAAGAGACACTTTTAATACATAGTTCTATGAAGAAGAAGAAGAAGAAGAAGAAGAAGAAGAAGAAGAAGAAGAAGAAGAAGAAGAAGAAGAAGAAGAAGAAGAAGAAGAAGAAGAAAAGGAAGGAGGAAGAGGAGAAGGAGGAGGAAAAGAAGAAGATGAGAAAGAAGAAGAGGAAGAAGAATAAGAAGAAAATAAAAATGAGGAGAATGATATCAAACATTTTTATAGTACCTATACTGTGCTAAGTGCTTAACAAATATTATCTCACTTTACCCTTAAAAATCCTGAGTGGTAGATACTATTATTATCAGCATTTTATAGATGATGAAACAAAAGAAAACAGAAACTAACTGAATGTCTACAATATGAAAAAATTGCTCATCTTTCCAAGATGAATGGAAAATCTAGAATACCTGATTCAAATAACAAGCATATTGCTCTTCACATTTAATGGAATATCTCAATAAGGGCTGGCTAGGTAACTACATATGCACTATACCACATCTTCAGAATTTCTGGGGTATCCTGCCAAAACTTAAAAATAATCATCTCCTAGCCAGCAAGATGAAAATCCTCTCCATGACAGTCCATTGTGTGTGGATCTTGCCTGCATTCTCCCATAATTTCATTGAAGGGATTCTATAATTTCCTAATGATAATCCAACTAATCTCCTCAACTGGTTGATCATGTGAAAGATTGTTTAAAAATTGTGCCACATAGATATTGTTAATATTCTTTAGTAGAAGACAATGAAAAGGAAACTGAAAATTATAATATCCGAGCCTCCTCCAAGTCATGAGAGAGTTGTCTAGGATTTAGATGCCAATTTGAAGAGAAAATTTGAGTCATAAAACAGCTTTGTTAAGTCTGATCTCTGTGCCTTTATTACAGGGCAGTATGGGTGGGTAAGGGATTTCTTTTTTTCCCCAACTCTGTAAATGACCATGCTAACATGCATCAGAGCTACCTACCCATCTGGCAAGATACCATCTGGTATCTAGATACTCCATCTGGCAGAAAATGTTAACAACACAGAGAGAGTTGGGGGTAGGAAGCAACTTCAAGGAACAATGTCTCTAGAACGAGAGAAGAAAATTAACTATGCATTTGGAAGAAAACTAGCCTTGGCATTCAGGAAACATATGAGGCAGCATTGTCTAGTGGAAAGCGTCCTAGTTCTTGAGTCCGAGAACC
Organism: Myrmecobius fasciatus; assembly: GCA_023553655.1. NCBI lineage: Eukaryota > Metazoa > Chordata > Mammalia > Dasyuromorphia > Myrmecobiidae > Myrmecobius > Myrmecobius fasciatus. The sequence goes on from JAJPUD010012300.1 coordinate 31,181, forward strand.
TGGGTTCAAATCCAAACTGTCTTATTTATCACCTCTGGTGTTTTGGCCATTTTCTTAACCTCAATTTTCTCATCTGTAAATTTAGGAGACTTCTTGGTCCCTCATTCTCTTAGATTTATCTTCTCATGAATCTCTAACCAATAAAAAAGACCATATCCATGGAATTACCTGCACATCAAAGATCATCTACTCTTTGGGGAACAGCATGAGGTTAACACAAAAAGAGAAAGAATATTAGAGACCTGCATTTCCAAGGTTTAAGTTACCTTGGCTATATATTTATTCTACATATGTCTCACATGCCAACATATTACAAAGTTGTGTCCAAAACTCTTATGGATTCTGTACATGTTTGTACAAAAGTGTGCCCCAGGTTTATGGGAAAGCATGGTTGATAATTAGTCTCTTTATTATGCCATCTCAGTAAATAGCATTGCTTTGAGCTAATTGTGTCTACTTAAAAACTATTAAAGTGAGATTGTTGGTGGGAGATCATGTGCAAGAGTTTTAAGACCATGGTCTTACAAGGAATACCTTTAAACTTTGGAATAATCAGCCTAACTAGAGATTCAACAGCCAAACTTGTGAGTCCTGAGTGGGGAAATTAGGAGAAGTCCCATGCTAGGTTTTGCCCACCTAACTCTTTTAAACAACATTTTAATTATTCCTCCTGTTTTCTTATATCTTTTCAATGGCTCATTGGAAACATCATCTCTGCTCCTTACTGCTCCTTCCTTCTTTTTCACTTTACTTCTGTCCTTCATCTTGCTGGGTTGCTTGAACTCAGTAACAAAAGAACTGAACAAGCAGTTATCAGCAATGAGAGATCTAAGATCAGAACAGGATTGCAGAAAGACTGCTTGTAGGTTGAGTTGGAGAGATATATTGCTGATGTATGGTTCCATCTATCCTCCCCTGCCTAGGAAAAGACTTGATCCCAGAGTCTGAGGGAAAATGAACTCATAGTTGGTAACTAACTAAGCCCACTTTGAAAGGAGGAATGGATAAGGGCTAGGAAGCTAAGTGGGACATTACACAATTTAAATGGGGACCACACTACTTTTCCATTATTAAAGATTGGTGATAAAGATGGAGGTTTCATTTAGCTAAAAAGACTTTTTTCATTTATATTCCAATTCTTGAACTTCTTAGAGAACAAAGAATCATGTGATTTAATTCTCTAACAAATTACAGTCAGATGAGATTATATTGATTAAGAATGAAAAAGTGCTTTGTAAATATTGAGGTGAAATATAATAGTGAAATATAGAAATATAATACTATTATTATTTTCAGAATAATTATTATTCCATAATTGTTAGAATAATAATATGGAAAAACAGGGTTGGATACATATTTTCTTGGCAATGGATGTTGCTATCTGCAAATGACAATCACAGAAAAATATTAGCACCAGCCCCAAACACATAGTAGGTACTTATTAAGTTGTTGAAATGACTGTCTGGCAATTTGGCTCTTTCACGCTGAAAATTATCATCGAGAAATACAAGTGAAGAAGAAAAGAAAGTGGAAATTCTAGGACACCAAAATAAACATTCAACTTATGACCAGTTTGACAGGTTTCAGACTAGAGAGAGAAATGACAAATGGGAAATTTTTGCATAGGTTAAAAAAATGGCAGGTCATTCAATTTGAATGGAAAGATAAATATTCAGTGATGCAAGAAAAATAAGAATAAAGAGTTATTAACCCATGAGTGCTTAAAGTATAAGAAAACAGCAGAAATAGAAATATGGTACACAGCATTAAAAACAGATTTGTATGCGTTCTAAAACTATATTAAATATACATATTAGGAAAGTTAAGTGGATCACTCTTATAATACCCACTCATGTACGTTTGTTAAACTGGGAGTATATGCAAGTTTTCCTTTTAATATCTTAAATAAAGCCACTGTAAATCTACCCCCATGCCATCCACACACAATAACAACAGCAATCCAATACTTGAATCTGAATAGTTAGGTATTGTAATAGTAAGTATATGAATCTAAATAGTACAAATACAATCAGTATTACCTTTAATTTTATATATTCATGGGAATGACATCACTTATTGATATATGTACAACCATCTTTTTTTAGAGTAATAATTAACTACTTTGCTACAGGGGCTTTTTTTTGCTTATTTAATTTTTACTCACTACACAAAAGGCAATAAATAGATCCTCATCACTTGTCAGTGGGATCACTGAAGTTGCTTCCTAGGTTTCCCAAATTCAGTCACTCCCCTCTCCAGGGTACCTTTATATACAAAGTTGATAAACAATCTTTTACAACAGAATCCTAGTACCATAGACAGAAAGGGCAACTAGATGGCAAAGCGGGGAGAGTGCTGAGCCTGGAATCAGGAAATCATCTTCCTAAGTATAAATCAGGAACTTACTAGCTGTGTGATCCTGGGCAGGTCACTTAACCCTCTTTGCCTTAGTTGCTCATCTGTAAAATGAGTTGGAGAAGGAAATGGCAGACCAGTCCAGTATCTTTGCCAAGAAAACCCCAAATGGGGTCAGGAAGAGTCATACATGACTGAAAAATGACTCAACAACAATCACAGACAGATGGCATCTGTCATCTACATACTATCTAATCGAGGGGTCATCTATTCCAAACCATTCATTTTACAGAAGAAGAAACCATTAAGTAATTTAGGTCAAGGTCATAGAGCTGGTAAACAGGAAAGGGAAAATATGAAATCTGGTCCCATGATTCCAAATCCAGCGCCTCACTCCTAAGGCATAGTCCAAATGGGTCACTTCTCTCTGCTGCACCAAACTTTTCGTGATTGACTAGTGCCTAGAGGATAAAATACAAATTCTTGTATCTGGCACTCATGATCCACTGTCATCTGGCTCCATCTACTCTTTCAAGATCATGTTACTCTCTTCAAAATTTGAAACTCTGAAATTCCTTCTTCTCCTTATACTCTTTTACATTTGCTCTTCTTTCTAAATCTTTTCTTTGTCCTCACTCAAAATGTGACAGATCTAGAATTTAAACCAAAATCCTAAAATTTCAATCCCATGTCCTTGTCATTGTCCACTTTCTTCTCTGTGTCCATGCTGTGCTGCCTCAGTAGAATCCTTCAGGGAAAATACTGTTTCATTTTTGGCTGGTTATGCCCAGGTTCTAATTTAGCACCATCTACCTAGCAGCTGCTTAATAAATGACCATGAAATTGAATGGAATTGCATTTAATTACTTTAAATACACTTTCTTAAAAGAATGGTATTTTGGGTTATTTCATTTTCTGAGGACCTTTATAAAGACATATTCAATAAAGGCATTATATATGATGGAGATGATCATTAAGACCAGTCCAGAAAAATGTTCTTGCTTCCATTCCTACTATTTTCACAATTTTACAGTTAAGATAGTAAAGGCAAACATAGATTAAGCAACTTGTCCAGAGTCATACTGCTAGTAAGTATCTGAATTTACACTTGAATTCAATTCTTCTTGACTCATGGCCCAGTATTCTGTGTCCCGTGGCACCCCCAACTGCCTGAATCATGTTTTTAAATACATGAAAGTAATTATACTAAAATAGTTATCAAAATATTTTTAAAAGCTCACAGTTAAGAATCTCTGCATGTTTCTATTAAGGCAATCTATAGACTAAATTAATTTTGCAGATCAGATCTTCTTAATCTTAGCGCCTTCCCTCTGAGATTACTCCAAGTTAATCTTGTATATGATTTGTTGGTGCATCATTTGTGTGTTGTCTCCCCTATTAATAAGACTTTGATCTCCTTGAGGGCAAGAACTGTTCTTTGCCTTTCTTTGTATTCTCACTTCTCAGCACAATGCCAGGCACATAGTAGGAGTTTCATAAATTCTAGCTGACTGACACATGATATTATTGACTGATCTTGGAATCCACTAAACATCCAAGGATCTTTCCATAAACTTAAGGCTAGACTTCCTCTCTCAATTATTTGAGCATGATACAGGAGAAAAAGCACCAACTTGAGTGTCAGAGGAACTAGGTTCAAATCCCACCTGAGATACTTCATATTTACCTGATCTCAAATGAGTTCCTTGACCTTCTGGATAGCATTTCCTTCAACCACTATACACCTCTGAGGTCTTTTCCAGCTTTAGATATCTGAGCCAATGAATCCACACCCAGTTCTTTATATTTATCCATGTTGAATATTATCTTGTTGGGTCTGTCTCATTGTTCAGTCTTTCTAGAGTTGATCCTGGATCATGAACTTGGCTCTCCCTCCCTTCATCTTTACATGTTAGTGATATAAAAGCATGCTAACTGCATTCCCCTAGAAAATAATTCTGTTGTCAAAACCTTCCTTATATTCTATTCATTTTTTGTTATGACCTTCAAGCCAAAGGATAGCAGAGTTTATTGCTTCCCCTCTCTCACTTGCATGTAAAACATGTTGAAGGATTCTAAGAACACAGTTTCTGGTAATAAGTCAAGTTTTCTAATCATGAAATAGACTTTTTTAGCTATATTAAAAATTGCTTCTCAGAAATAACAGGTTTTCACTAAAACAAGTCAGTTTTCATTTTCTTTCTCTCATCCGCTGCTTTTCTGCCTCTTTTTTTTTTTTGTCTCCAGCTGCTCATGTTATTATGTGCTTAATTTTTTTTCTTCTGTTGTTGATTTTATCTCCCTCTGGGCATTTCCATGATAAATGGAAATTTTTCCAATATATTCCCAGGTAGCCAGGGTAAGCTGCTCAATCTTATAATTCCCAGTGATATACATTTGTTGAAAAGATGACACTAACAATATTTCTCTGCTCTTTACATGTACTTACTATACTATCCAATAAAAATATAAGTGCCTTCATTTTTTGTTACAAGCATATTCTTTTACAATATTTCAACATGTTGGCTTTTTAATGTTACCATCTGAAAATGAAAGCCAAGGTAAGCTTGAATTATCCTGAACACTTCATGGCTGAATTTTTTAAAATGATGACTTATAGTTGGAATATCATAATACTGTTGAATAACATTGTTCTAGGCCTATTTAATCATTATTATTATAATTATAATTAAATCTTGAGGAGTTAGTACAATAATTTAGGGGAACCATTTATGTGGAATGGGTTTTTATCAAGATTGTAACCAAACTCTGGGACACTACTAGTTTTCAATGTGAACCAAAGCCATCTGGATTTAGGCCACTACCTGTCGAGGGATACTGAAGACAGAAACCACTAGAAATCAGAGACAACAATAAACAGGAACCAGGGACATTAAAGGAAAAAGACCTTTCATATCATTAAATGTATAACAGGTAAATGATATATAAATTAACACTGCTAAATCAAATTATATGTTCTGTTGGATTTAAAGCTCTTGTTCAATCTTCTCCAAAAATCACATAGTATTTAGGAATCAAGTCATTTATCTAAAATAGGCTTAAATCTTTTAGAATATATAGCTTTTTGTGAGTACTCCAGCAAGTGAGTGAAGGGACTTCTAGCCAGAATGGGAGAAATATTTTTTGTTTTCCCCTTTTAAAGCAGAGAAAATCAAATACTTACAAATAACATTTTGTATTTGGCTCAAATCCCTTAGTCACTTTCCTTAATCCAGAAAATGGTATTAAGATACAAGGCATTTCCCCCAGTAAAATCCTATATTTTTAGACCTGGGAGAGAAATCAATGAAGGAATAAAGATGAGAGTTCCAATTCATGTTACCTTCTATTCTATTTACTTTTAGCTGAAATAAGGCTGGATTCTAGTGTTCATGCCAAGATTCCCTGAAACAAAATCTTTTTGAAAATTAATGGTTGGGTTAGTAAGAGATGTGGTCAGAGGTCAAAGGCTCCTTCTAGAGTCTAATCTGTAGAAGCTGACCCATCTCTGACCTAACTAAAGGGTTCTGGATTATCATGCAATGATGCTTTGTTGGCAAGATTGCAGATAAATATAATTTTGAAATTAAAATACTTATCCATTAACTACCTCAGGGGACATGATAATGAAATAAATGCCCTTATGAATAAGGACTTAAAGACTGAGTAGCCCTATGGTGAACCTACAGTCCAAATATGATACCATTTCCAGTTTGGGCTAGATTTAAAGCAGGACAGGAAGAGCTTACTAAACCTGCAAATTTGATGAGCAAAAAAATCATAGTTCTACATATATATACTTCCCCCTCCCTAAATTTAAAGCTAACCACTCATTAATAAGTATTAACTATGCTGCATCAAGAGATGATGGAACTTCCTTTACTGAACTTCAAGCATAGGCCAGATAACTATAAATTATATGACACAGTAAGTATTCTTTTGTATAAAAGTTGGATTAAATGGCTACTGAGGTTCCTTCCAATTTTCAAATTCTCTGATTCTATAAACATTTTTATAATTGCCAGGCAGTCTAATAAGAATGGAATGAGATCTAAGCCCAGTTTGGTTAGAGATTCTGAGATTTTACAAGGGCATGGTAAAAGACAGGAAAGGTAGATTGGTGGTAACTATTGAACAGCCTTGAATAGCAGACTAAGGAACTGAAAACTAGGGCTGGCAATGGACAGTCACTGAAGGATACTAAAGGAGGGAGGTATGATCAAAGTGGTTCTTCAAAAAGATTAAATATAAGGTACAGAATGGAATGATATAATAAGAGCTTAAATGTAGGGAGTATGTGTAAAAGGCAATGATAATGGTCCAGGTATCAGGAAAGTAATAAACTATAATGGTAGTAATGAGAGTGAATGAAATAAATGAAAAGCATTTAAGTATTTGTATTGTACCAAATACTTTGCTAAACACTGGGGATATACATACATACCAAACCAAAAGATTTCCTAAGTACATTCAGATAAGAAAATGATGACCATCATTCTCCAATTGATAAATGGTCCAAGGACATGAACAGATAATTTTCAGATAAAAAATTAAAACCATTTATAGTCCTATGAAAAAAAAGACCTAAATCACTATTGATCAGAGAAATGTAAATTAAGACAACTCTAAGATACAAAAGATTGGCTAATATGACAGGAAAAAAAATAATGATGAATGTTCGAGGGACTATGGGAAAACTATGACACTAATACATTGTTGGTGGAGCTGTGAACTGATCCAACCATTCTGGAGAACAATATGGAACTAGCACAAACCATGCATGCCCTTTGATTCAGCAGTGTTTCTACTGGTTCTGTATCCCAAAGAGATCATAAAAAAGGGAAAAGGACCCATATGTGCAAAAGTGTTTGTAATAACCCATTTTGTAGTGGCAGTGCAAACTGAGTGGATGCCCAGAGGTGTTTTGGTTTGTAGAATAATAAAAATAGTGAGTGGAGAGGTGCAGAATGCCATGTCCTTTACAATAGCAATGCAGTATTGATTTAACTTTAAAATGAGATATAAAGGATATAAGCAAGAGAAGATCAAGAAAGAATCAACAAACTTATTGGATGAGGAGAAAGATGGAAGGAAAGAAGTCAAATAGAAATCTAAGTCTTTAACTTGGATGTCTACAATAATAGGATCAACCATTAATAATAGGGAAGTCACAAGTTTATAAGTAGTAAGGTAATTAGTTCTGTTTTATCCAGGTAGAGCTTGAGGTGACAGCTAGAGGAGATAGATTTCCATGAAATTAGATAAGTAACACTGTGGCTTAGAGGAAAAATAAAGATTGGAGATAAGATTTAGGAGTAATTAATATAGAATGACTAATGTCATGAGACTAAATGGGTTTGCTCAAAAATAGGGCCAAAAGAAAAAATGAGAACTAAGGATTAGTTGAGAAATGCCCATATTCAGGAGGCAGAGGGGGAAAAAGGTTCCAGGGAAGATTATAGGGAAAATATCATCAGCTATAGATATAGATATATTACATACATATGGATATACATACACATATACATACATATATACATACATATATATGCAGCCTTTTTTTGTAATGACAAGGAACTGGAAATTGAGTGGATGCCCATTAATTGGGAATGGCTAAATAAGTTATGGTACATGAAGGTAATGGAATATTCCTGTTCTATAAGAAATGATTAACAGGTCAATTTCAGAAAAGCCTGGAAAGACTTACATGAATTGATGCTAAGTAAAGTGAGTAGAACTAAGAAAACATTGTTAACAGCAAGATTATGTGATGATCAATTATAATGTATTTAGCTCGTTTCAATAATGTAGTAATTTAAGGCAATTTCAGTTGCCTTAGTTTCCATCCCATAGACTTGGGATGGAAAATGCCATCCACATCCAGAGAGAGAAGTATGAAGACCAAATGTGAATCAAAGCATAGTGTTTTCACCTTTTTGTTGTTGTTTGCTTGCTTGTTTTTTCTTTCTTATGTTTTTTCCTGTTGATCTGATTTTTCTTGCACAACATGACAAATATGGAAATATGATTAAAAGAATTGTACATATTTAACTTATATCAGATTGTTTGCTATGTTGGGGAGGAGAGAAGGAGGGAAAGGAGGAAGGAAAAAATTTGGAACACAAAATTTTACAAAAATGAATGTTGAAAACTATCTTTACATTTATTTGGAAAAATAAAATACTATTGAAACAAAAAAAAGAAATATATATGTGGAAATAATAACTTTATCAGTAAAGCAAGAAAAGGATTTCAGGAAAGTGGATATGATCATGGGTCAGATGCTACTAGACTAAGAACTGTTAGGAAAATGGCCTTTACATTTAATTAGTGATGGTGAAAAGAGAAACTAGAATATAAGAAGTAAAAGGAGAGTAAGGTAGAAGACGGACTAACCATCATAGGCCATACTTTTGAAAAATTGTGTGGTCAAAGGAAGAGGAATTAGAAATGGAAGGATTATCAGGGTCAAAGGCAAGTGTTTTTAGCATAGGGGAAAAGTAAACATACTTGTAGTCAAATGAAAGGAAGTTAGAAAAGAGGGAGACTGAAAAGGCAAGAAAAGAAATAAATGGTATGGTTGTTTAAAAAGAAGAAGAGAGGGGAAGCTAGGTGGCGCAGTGGATAAAGCACCAGCCTTGAAGTTAGGAGGACCTGAGTTCAAATCTGGTCTCAGACACTTAACATTCCCTAGCTGTGTGACCCCGGGCAAGTCACTTAACCCCAACTGCCTCAACAAAAAGCAAAAAAATAAAATAAAAAGAAGAAGAGGATGGAAAGAAAGAACTTTGGAAATAAGTGACTTCTTCCTTTGAGAAATAAGAACATGAAAGGATAAAAAGAAGAAAATGCTTAAAATGAAAATTCTTTAGACAGAAGAACATGATGCAGAAGTAGAGAAGATGAAAACTGAGGGAGAACATGCATTCACTAAACATTTATTAAGTGCCTACTATGTGTCAGGCATAATTCTATGAATTGAGGATGATAGAGAGACAAAAAACAAAACAGAAGCTAACTAAGAGATTAACATTCAATTGGGGGGATCATCTTGTGTATGTTCCTTAAAAACTCAAAAAACTCTGTGATCTTACTAATGTAAATGTTTTCTTCAATGATGTAGATATCATTCCCATCAAGTGCCACTCTTGTTCATAATCAAGGGGTCATACCGGATGTTCTAGGTGAGGGTCATTCTCACTTTCTCCTAATATTGTAAGAACACTTATATGGAATATACATGTCGTCCTCTGGTTATCTATCATTTATACTTACCATTAGATCAGTCCAACTTTTTTCAATCAAACATTTCCATAGTAACATTTTAAAATCTGATTCTTTTCCAAAGCATCCACCTAGTCCAAGAGTTATTAATTATAAAGTTACAGAGACTCCATAAACTTGCATGAAAGAAAACTTACATCTTTATTTTTTTCAGTCTGTAACTGAAAGTTAGCAATTTTTTCACTTATGAATATGGGCAACCAACCACAGTATTATTAGGATTCTTAGGATTATTAGGATAAATCCACCAGGACTAGGATGGAATTGATATCTCTTCCCCAAGTCCTCAGTTTAAGTGCCTCTTGTGATGAGGGCAAGGAATCCCACAACAATATGCCAGCCCAGAGCTTTGATAGAAAAAGTTCTTAAAGACAATATGCCTTTTAAAAGTTTCAGTTTAGGGTCCAACAATCTTTCTGTTCTACCATAACTTTCAAAAAGCTTAGAGGAGGTTTCTTCCCTCACTCAGCAAGTACATTTTTATATCAATTAACCCAGATCAGAATAACATGAGCTAATCAGCACCATGAAGAAAAGGCTGCAGTTTAAGGATGGCTCAAGATCAATAAACAATAGACTTTTGCACAAGAATAGAGGTAATTACATGTCAGGGATACAATTTAATCCTAAGTATTCATGTCCAGCTGTCCAAGGATAGAAGCGCTATCCTTAGCTCACAACAATTAAGGGAAAAAGTTGACGTTAGAATTGTCTTTTTTTTTCCAAAAGAGGTTTAAAAAAAACCACAACAACTTGTAAATGATTTGGTTTCTGGTGAAAACACAGATTTAAGGATTTTAAGGCATTTAAACCAATAGATCACAGTAGGATATGAACAGAACTACGATGTGGTAATTGGTTGCTGTCTCAATTCCATCACTCAGCAATCAAGAGCTCATGGCAGAGCAAGAAACAATGAGAAAGACAACCATTACTAAGTGCCAGGAGAGTACAGAAAGAAGCAAAAAAGGGGAGAAAGAAAAGAATCTAAAGATCCTATCAGTAAACAAGGACCTAACTTAGGGACACAGAGGGACTGTCTTTACATCAATGGATAAAATGTTCATAAATGTCACATTAGCAGAAACTAAAAATGTCTTTGGGGCACCTGAGAGTGAATGGGGGGAATAAAGAAAGGTAACTACATTAGACTGTAGGGTATGGGGGAACAAACCATTCAACCTTTGGAAGCATACTAATCCGTGCAGGTGTCTAGTTATAGAATCACAAAGAGTTAAAAGGGACCTTAGAGACCCCCCAACTCACTTTATACAAGAGGAAACTGATGTCCAGAGAGATTGTGTCTGAATCAAATTCCCAAAGTGCATAGTCAAGATTTGAAAGTAGGTCTTCTAAGCTAAATATAACATTCTCTCTACTGCTCCAACCTGATATTCAGTGACATTACCATTTAATCAATGATTTGTTATGTTTTGCATTTTAATAAATATAAGTATAAATTATAAAGATAATTATAAGGTTATTAAAATGCAAAATCTTATAATTCTGAAAAGTATGTATGTACTTTTTTGCTCTCTATTTAGGGTATCAAAGCCAAGGGCCTTTTCATTCATTTTTTCTCAGATTTTTTTGTGGCCAAGTGAAATTTCTCAAAGAGATGAGTTTCTTCATAAGAGTTTACATCTCCTTTATCAAATAAGTATGTGAAGAGCACATGCAGTCAAGATTTACATTTACACAATACTCTATTTTAATGGTATTTTATTTTATTTTTCCAAATACAAGCAAAAATAATTTTCAACATTCACCTTCACTAAACCTTATGTTCCAGATTTTTCTCCCCTCCCCAAGACAACAAGCAATCTGATAAAGTTTAAATGTGTGCAATTCTTTTTTTTAAGTTAATCATGTGCAATTCAAACATATTTCCACATTTATCGTGCTGCACAAGGAAAAGTCAAATCAAAAGGAAAAGTGAGAAAGAAAAAAAAACAGGTAAAAAACAACAAAAGGTGAAAAATACTATGTTGATTTAGTCCCCATAGTCCTCTCTTTCTCTCTAAATGCAGATGGCTCTCTCTGTCATAAGTCTATTGTAATTGACCTGAATCAACTCACTATTGAAAAGAGCCACATCCATCAGAATTGATCATTGTATAATACTGATGTGGTCATGTACAATGATTTCCTGGTTCTGCTCACTTCACTTAGTATCAGTTCATGTAAGTCTCTCCAGGCCTCTCTGAAATCCTCCTGTTGGTTGTTTTTTATAGAAAAATAATCCATAACATTCACATACCATAATTTATTCAACCATTCTCCAATTGATGGGCATCCTTTCAGTTTGCAGTTCCTTGCCACTATGAAAAGGGCTACACATGTGGGTCCTGTTTCCTTTTTTATGATCTCTTTAGGATACAGACTGGAGACACTGTTGGATTAAAAGTACATAACATTTTAAAGTTTGCAAATTATTTATATATTACATTACTTGATCCTCAGGACAAACCTGTGAATACTATTATCATATCTCTTTTACAGATGAGAAAACTGAGGTTAATAGAGATTAACTGGTTAACCTAGGGTCACATAGTAGGAAGTATCTGAGTATAACTTGAATTCAGGTCTTCCTAATTCCAAGTCATTATTATTCATCACATTTATTTAACTATGCATTGACTCTAAAGGTAACCACAGATGAATTATTCTAAAAAGTCGTTAGGATTAATAGAATGATTCTCATATTTCGCCAGTTCAATCTTCAAAAAAATTCCAGTCTACACGATGAGACAATTGGTCTCATCGTTAGAATGAAGGGCATAAAATAAGTTGTAATTTTCTACTAATTAATTAAAAGAGAACCTGTAGAGCTGACACAGGGTAATAACCTTTAAAAACATTGAAAAATCTACAATACCCTTTCCTGACCCCCAAGCATTTGTTTTCATATAAAGATTCTATGATCACCCAGATTGCTCAGGCTCCATGAGGTGTCCTTCAGACAGAAAGAATGGCTCAGAAAGTACAGTCAATACATCACCATGACTGATTAGGATACAGATTCATCATGGCTAAAGAATCTGTGTCTGGAAGCTCTATCACACATCCCATCACACAAGCTCTGAGGGTAAGGAGAGTGGACATACATAACACTGAGGAAATATATTTACAGACACAGAGACAAAGCCACGCAGGTACACTCGACCCTTTTAGCTCCAGCTACCCACTTGCTCTTTCTACCCATCCATGGATGATCATATTCTCTTTAAGTCATATGACTGGGTCAGTCTCCTACTTCAGCAAGGACAGCCTCTTGTTTGCAGAACAGGTTACTGTAACTGCTGCCATTCTGTCTGTGCTAATTTCCTTGCTTTGCTAACACTCACTTTTGTAAGATTATTTTTTTATTATTGTAAACTTGGAACCAGATACTCTAACAAGAGATATAACGAATCTCCTTGATTCATTCACATTTAATGGATTGATTTCTCCTTGAGAGCAAAAGCATGAATTTAAATATAGTATTTATTCTCTCGAAGGAGAACTGAAGGATCTTTTCCTGAAAGTGAGTTCAGGGCCATCTAGTCATTTTGCAGATTAGGAGACTGAGTCTGGGAAAGCTTAATGATTGTCCCATAGTCATATAATAAACAAAAGTGAAATTAATGCTAAGATATTTGCAATGTTTACTATCTGGAATCCTGAATTATTAAAACCATTGTTCCTTCCTTGGTGGAATGATTTGCTTTTGGCAAGAGGGTTAGCCAATAATGACATTTGCTCAGTTACAAAGTAACAGAGTCCCAGAATGTTTAAAATGGAAGAGACTTAGTATAATAGACTTTACCAGTGAGTAAATTGAGAGCTACAAAGGCTGAATAATTTACCACAAAATGCATAGACAAGGTAAAATAGTATTACATATTTCCATATAATGATTGGTCTAAATAGTTGGGAGTAGATACTGATGACATCATCAAGAAGCATAAGACAGACCAAAATAATACTAATTATATTTTATAGAAGTATTTTTCCAAAGAGTTTTTTAATACAGACAAACATCAAATAATGCCATTAATTGGTTCTGCAAAAACATGATGTTTAGTGAAATGATGTTACAGGGGGTAATTAATTCCATAGAAACGATGTTATAAATAGGTAATTGGCTGAATGATGTTAATAGAGGAGAGTTTTGTGATATTTTAGAAAAACTTAATAATAATTTAATGACTCCATAGTGAAACAAACCTTGTCAAGGCAATGTTATACAAAGGGAATCAATATGTCTACATGCATTTAGTAAACACCTACATAAAGATAAAAAATAAATAATCCCTCTCTAGAAGGAGCAATATATACATCAAAGATACACACAAAATATATGCAAAAATAAATATAAGATGATTTGGGTAGATGGATTTCCCCTGAAGGAGATAGCATGAGCTTTGAAGAGAACTAGGGATTCTAAAATCTGGAAGCAAGGAAGAAGTGCTTTCTAGACTTGAATAAAAACATTGGGAGAGAAAGAAAGGGCAATGGGAAAGGGGAAAGTAAAATCATAAAGCAAAAGGGAGAGGGAAAGGTAAAGAGAAGAAAAGGGATGAAGCATTTATATGGTGTCTACTATGTGTTGGGCACTGTGCTAAGTACTTTTATAAGTATCTCATTTTATCCTCCTAACACCCGGAAAAACAGGTAATATTATTGTCTCTACTTTAAAGTTGAGGAAAACGAGACAAAAAGGTTAAGTGACTTCATCAGAGTCACACAGCTAGTCTGAGGCTGGACTTGAACTTAGGAGATGGAATTCTGTATGTGAGGACCAGCAAGAAGTCCAATTTGTTGGACTGAAGGATGTATGTAAAGGGAAATACTGTATAACAGGAATGGAAAGGTAGGCTGGAGCCATGTTAAATGAGTTGTAGATGTCCAATGGAGATGTTTATATCTGATACTAGAGGTAACCAGAAGCTACTGGAGTTTATTGAAGTACAGTCAGATTTGTGCTATAAGAATATCATGATCTAGCCATTTGCAAGGAAAAATACAATTTCAGGATAGGAACCTGGCAAGAATATAAATGAAAATGGAACAAAATAAAGCTAAAAATAAATTAATTTGTTCACAAGTGGTTCAGTTCAAATTAGAACCTGTTGGTTAGATATGAACAGTAAATCCATTGGGAAAAGAACCAGATTTTAAATTCTTTTTGCCTACATATAGAACTATAGGCTTAGAGACTGTAAAAAAAATGAAGGAATCTTAAGAGTAGGGTGTAAACTTCAGGATGTACCAAACACAGACCATTAGATCTAAAAGAGGACTTCAAAACAAGGCTTCTCAACTTGTTATGTGTTATACACCCCATTAGCAGGCTGGAGAAATCTTCAGATGCTTACAGGAGCAGCTTTGTGCTGCTGTAGATAGTGCTAAGCCTAAAATCAGAAAGACTTGAAATCAAGATACTTAATTAGGTTTGTGACCCTAACAACAACAATTTAATCTCTGTATGTCTCAGTTTCCTCATCTATAAAGTGAGAATAATGTCACAGACCTCCCGATGTTGTTATGAGGATCAATTGAAATAATATTGTAAAGTACTTAGTACAATGCCTTATAATAGGCACTATTTCCCTCCCCCCTTCCCTTTTGCAGACTGTTTTAAATGCATAAAATAAAATATATAGAATTACAAAGGAAAGCAGTTATATTGAAAAATGTTTTTAAATAGTTCATGGAACTCAGGTTAGGAACTCTTGCCTTTCAGATTTCAGAAAAACCTGGAAAGACTTATATGAACCAATGCTGAGTGAACTGAGCAGAACCAACAGAACATTCTACACAGTAACAGCAACATTGTAAGATGATTAACTATGATAGATTTAGCTCTTCTCAACAAACAATGATCCAAAAAAGTTCCAATAGACTTGTAATAAAAAATGCCATCCACATCCAGAGAAAGAACTGGGGGTACTGAATCTTAAATGAAACATACTATTTTTACTTTTTTCTTTCTCTTGGTTTTTCCCATTTGTTTTGATTTTTCTTTCACAACATGACAAATATGGAAATATGTTTTAAATGAATAACATATCAGATAGCTTGCTATGTTGGAGAAGGGGAAGGAAGAAAGGGAGAAAGAATAATTTGGAATTCAAAATCTTAGCCTAAAATGAATGTTGAAAACTATCTTTACATGTAATTGGAAAAAAATAAAATACTATTAATTATTAATAGATTTTTTTAAAAGAACTCTCATCTTAGAAGACAGAACACTGAATATTAAAGTTGAAAGCTACATTAGAGATGATTTAATACAACACATTCAACTTTTTGAAGAGGCTATAAAGATAGAAATAGCCAACATTCTTAAGGCAATAACATTTAGGAGAAGAATTATATGGAATAAAATTTATAGCATGCAAAGAATTGATTTTTCTCATCACTAAATAAAGAGGTAAACGAATTAAAGAAAAAGCATAAATGTAAGAATTATAATATTGCTGCTTTAATCTCAATAAATGACACAACATAGAAACCTTATTTAACAAAGACCAAACACACAAGAAACTACATAATGGTAGTACCATGGCAGATCAATTTGAGTTTAATATAACAGAAATGATCACCAATTCCAAGATGTTATGGAATAGTAAACTTAAGAAACTGTTCTGCTTTTCAAGTTTATGCGACTATGATTATTTAATTTTCCTTTGTGCGTGCTCAAGTATAGCTGTTATGTGACTACACATGAGAGAACCTGAAATTAATTTGTCTGTATGAGATCAGTGACTGTACAAATTCTTATGAAAACTAACATGCCATGACAATAGTAATTTTGATAAAATTACTGCGAGAACCGCAATTCTCTGCCATCTGGCTGTCTCGTCATAACTACTTTGATGTGTTTTTTTATTACTTATTTACTTACTTGAAATACTTTATCAGTATAGCTTTAATATCTGTAAGTGGTAACTATGGACAACTTCAAGTGTTAAAGATATAACATTCTCTTATCTCAATGTCTAAGTTTTCACAGAAATGATAAATCAATAGCTCTTAGAAAGGTTTAATGTATCTTGTTACCACATGTAGACTCTATGGGAATCATAGCCTATGTGATTTGAAAAAAAATTCACCTTTAAATATTTTTAGTTGTCTCTAACATTTCCCTATATGTTATGTATATAATTGAAATGTTTTTTTGGTATTCAACACCTTATATTATTGTACTTCTGTGGGACTCGGAATTCTTTTAAAGAATGATCTGAAAGTTAAAATATTAATACTTGGTATTTAGTATTTGATTAGGCCTCTTCTAAATTCACCATCCTGCCTTGATTTTGTATCCATTTATTTGTATTCATTTGTATTTGTATTTTTGTATTTGTATTCATTATGAAGCATTTCATTTTGTATTTTTTTATTTGTATTCATTATGAAGTACCAAAAATGAATGCCCCACAATTCTTTCTTTTTCTGGATGTGGAGGCATTTTTTATCACAAGTCTATTGTAGTGGTCTTGGATCACTGTATTGCTGAGAAGAACTAAGTCTTTCATAGTTGATCATCATGCAATGAAATCAATTTCCACAAGTGTTTTTCCTTGATTGTGGACAATTTCAAACTTCACTTCTTAGAGGAAAATGTTGCCAACTTATTTTTAAAATTCAGCAGTAGGTAAGTATTAGATGTGGGCTGATGCTACAGTCTTGCCACGTCATTGACTCTTTATTTTTAAATAATGACTTACATTTCATATGGTTGCCAAGCATTTTGGACCAAAATCTCAAAAAATTTTAAGATAGGAGCTTCCAAGAAATATTAAGGAGACACATAGGGTAATTAGACCTTTGGCCTCTACTGTACTGCATTTTCAAGTCAGCCAACATGAAACAGAGGCATTAGAAGCTCTTGAGGGAGATAGCTGAAATGTGTAGGTAGTCATGGTTTCCGTTCTAGGGGATAAATTCTTCATCAAGACATTTTACTTGATACTTGTTGACAATTTGAGAAAGAAACAGAGATAAAGTATTGGAGGGAGTTGTTAATCAGAAGAGATGGATGTAGAATTGTATTTAGAATTATAGCCTTGGCTTCTGACACTTCAGTTGTGTGAGTAATCAGAAGATTTCAATCTTTTTGGTGAGGAGCCCCAAAGCTTAATGCATGCTAAAGGAACTTTCAAAAAACCCTCCAGATTCCATTGGCATCAAAAAATTTCTTGCAGATGGTAGAAAATAGCTTAACTGTAATTCACTTGGAACTAATTTAAGTCATTGCTAAAGCATGCTGGGTTGAAAATTAGTGTCAAACGACAAAATGGCATGATTTCTTAAAAGCATTTGAACTCAAATGTTATGTGCCCACAATTCACCTGCATTAAAGTTTTCAGGATGCAAGATTGAATGAACCATAGTTATACACTGCCAGCATGCTCTTATTTCAATTGTTAAGAAAACTGCAGCTATACTCATTTCCAGGGCTTAGAGTGGCACTTCTCTCAGAAGTTTATTTCAATGCAGACCAAGCCAGGAAATATCAAATCAATAATGAAATTACAGATCTATCAAATAAATGGACTATCTAGTTAAAAATGAGCCTGGGGACATTGCAGAAGAAATCCAAATAAGATCCTTATGCAACAAAACGGGGGAGGATAAGTTATTGGGTAAGCTTGCTGTTTCCTAAAGTTGAAAAACATGTTGATGAGTATCAAAAGTAAACCAAGGATGACAATCATTCCTTTATACTTTTCATACAATGAAAGCAATTGATTTGGCCAATAAAATGGCAAACTACTAAAAAACATGACTGGAAAGTGAACACTTTCTTGATTTTTCAAGGTCCCAGAGACCCACACTTCTTGGGATCATCATTCTTATTTCTCCAACCAAATACACTAAAAGTGATGAATGGTTCCCTGTTCATCATTATTGATATAATCCCTTTTCTCATCCTGATGATTTTCAAAATTTTACCTTCCCTCTTTAATTTTCATCATTTTTTTAATGCATAGCTGTAAACTCTGAGCAAACATAATAATATTGACATAATGATCAAATTAAAATAGGACTAACTGTTCCAATCACAGATTTGGAATTGAAAAGGTACCTGAGAAGCCCTCTAATCCAACCAACCTCCTCATTTTAACAAATGATGAAGCTAATGCCTTTTTGGGAAGTCCAAAATAACACAGACAGTTAGTTCACAGAGGCAGGCTTTTAACTCTGGTCTTTAACTCCTGAAATA